>JAJOZX010000516.1:505000-657500 GCA_023014485.1 Bathynomus jamesi | reverse complement strand
GGTCCCCAGACCTCACCCCTTTGATTTTTACTTGTGGGGGCACTTGAAGTCCATGGTGTACCAGGTGAAAATACAAAACACGGACCACCTAAAGGAACGCATTCGTGATGCATGTGCACGCATAACACCGACGTGTTAACGCGCGTTTGCCATGACTGGGAGGAACGCATCCGTATGTGCATTCAGTGTAATGGTGCCCACATAGAGCATATTTTGTGACTTACAAGTGATTGCACAATAAAGTGACCATTTTGCCTATGTTTGGAGACTTTTGACTCACCCTGTGTGTATGTATATATATATATTATATATATATATATATATATATACACACACATGTCTGTGTGTGTGGGGGGGGAGCGGGTTTGCCGCCCGAATGTGGGAATTCGACAATAGCCTCAATTGAATTGGGTGGTCCCCTGGTTTGTAGATGGAGTTGTATCAGTAAGAACTCTCAACAACGTCATTCTTAAAGTTATGGAACCCAGAAGACCACTTCCTGAATTATAGTTTATTCTCGCTGACACACTCAGTTTTTTTCAATATCTTTTTTGCTCTTTTACTGCTCTTACCTCGGATAATTACGTCGTCTTGGAATGTTACTTTCGAGTACAATGTCTGACTTTCGCGAGTTAATGCGTACAATTTAGACAGCAAATTTTGGTAGCCAGGTAATTAAGGTGAATGTAAACATTGAAGTTCACTTCTTTGATTTTAATTATTTCAGTCAGATTTCACAAAACGAGTAAATTTATAACAAAATTTAAATTTGAATGATTAATTGGTTCGGTAATTTCCTTTGAAGAATTGTGAAAGTGAAATGTAAATATTTCTTAGGCTGAGACTTAAGTAAAATCTTAAAACTATGGATAACGACAACAGTAACTGAATTTAAGGACTAAGTTGAAGCAAGTTCAAAACTGAACAAAGTTACATATTTACTGTTTCTTAAATTTACAACTGCAGCAGAGGTTTAATAACTTCTAAGAAGAGGTAGAGTCACTAAATTGATCACACATCCTGCGTTGATAAAGCGCAAGAAAGGAGCAGAGAACTCCTAAATCCAGGCTTCACAATCTTTCATAACTTCCAGAGGTGGAGAACGAAGAAGTTTGAAGTCCACCTACTTTATGAGGGGCATCTAGGTTACACGCTAATAAGAATGCATTTTTGTGGACTTGCGCGGAGTCATCCAGTTTCTTGTTGATGGGTTTGCAGAATTTTAACCTTAAGAGCGCCAGACTAGCGGGTTAAGTGTAGTGTGAAAGTTACTAAAAAAATGGGTTTACTTTGAAGGAATATAACATTATAAAAAGGATTCTGCAGGTAATAGGAAAACGTTTGCTGAATTTAACGGAAGGTTGGAAAGTGGTCAGTTTAAGCTGGAATTTGGAGCATATATTAGTCCTTAGTCCTTAAATTCAGTTACTGTTGTCGTTATCCATAGTTTTAAGATTTTACTTAAGTCTCAGCCTAAGAAATATTTACATTTCACTTTCACAATTCTTCAAAGGAAATTACCGAACCAATTAATCATTCAAATTTAAATTTTGTTATAAATTTACTCGTTTTGTGAAATCTGACTGAAATAATTAAAATCAAAGAAGTGAACTTCAATGTTTACATTCACCTTAATTACCTGGCTACCAAAATTAATTTGCTGTCTAAATTGTACGCATTAACTCGCGAAAGTCAGACATTGTACTCGAAAGTAACATTCCAAGACGACGTAATTATATATATATATATATATATATATATATATATATATATATATATATATATATATATATATATATATGCATATACATATATATATATAATATATACACAGTATTTTAATATATATCGCATATATTAATCACATGAGATGATGTGATTACGTGAGATTCCGTGGGATTGCATGAGAGTACATGCGATTACATGAGATTACATGATTGCGATGCAATGCATATGAAAAATAGAAGTGCAGCACTCTGCAATGATATACCTAAGGAATTATGGTTTAACATCAAGAGGTAATTTGTCATGAAGAAACTTATTTTCACCATGGAATTTATGACTATGGGACATATATATATAAAGGACATATATATATGGGATATATATATATAAAGGAAACCGAACAGCAACAGACCGGCTGGTCCCTCCGAGGCTGTCTGTTTAAGAAGGAAGATTAAAAGATGTAAGAAAATTTAAAGACAAGTTAAAGCTTCAAAGGAAAGCAAAGAAGAAAGGTTGAAAGGTAGGAAAGAAATTTAAAGATGAAGTGAAAATTTTGAAGTGAAGAGGAAAATTCTAGAGTGAAAATTCTACAATATTTCTCCGCGCTAACAAATGCTTCCAACTGGGGTTTTCAGGCAAGATAAGCATCTAGTCCCTTTTTAGAGGATTAGGCAGAATTACTTTCAACTACGCTGGCTGGCAATCCATTCCACAAATTAACTAGACGATTGAAGAAAAAATGTTCAGCTTCATTAGAATTAAAATGTTTACTCACTAATTTGGAACCATTACCGCGAGTTCTTTTGCATTTCTGAAGGTGAAATATTTTTAGGCATCGACATTATCAAAACTTTTAATTATTTTAACACCTGGAATAAATCTCCTCAAATATGCCTTTTTACGAGTGAGAATAAATTTATCGTTTCTAAACGGGCAGCGTATGATTTACTTCTTTGTCTAGGAATCATCTTAGTAAACCGTCGCTGCACTCTCTCCATTCTGTCTATGTGTACTATCTTAAATATGGGGATCAGAGTTCAACGCAGTATTCCAGGTGGGGGCGCACTGAGGAATTATATAGGGTGTCCATAAATGATTACCCTGATGCTATAACTTTTAAATAAACACTCGTATTCAAACACAGTTTTAATCATAACTAGATAAACATATAAAGTTTTGATACACAGTTAATGAACTTAATAAGCTTCCACATGTGCACCCCTAGTGGCACGTAAAATGTCTAAACGGTATTCACACTCACGCCACACATTTTCCAACATTTGTGGGTTAACTGTTGCAATTGCATCCGTAATGCGTTCTCGCAATGTCCTGATATCTGGAACAACTGTTGCATAACCCAAATCTTTAACATGACCCCAGAGAAAGAAATCCAGCGGGGTAATGTCTGGTGATCTTGGAGGCCATGGGATTGGCCCGTCCCTGCCAATCCATCGATTTGGAAATGTTGCGTCGAGAGTTTCACGAACAACATGCGCCCAATGAGGGGGTGCCCCATCTTGTTGGAAGATGACCGTTTGAATGTTTTCCACCGTCCCATCGGAAACTGATGGTCTACCACTGCTCTTTCCCTTTTCCACGTTTCCAGTTTCCAAGAATGTTTTCATCCGTGACTTAATTAACTTCACATCAGGTGGATTCTTTCCATACTTTGTCTGAACCTTCGCTGAACACTGACAGGAGATTTTGTTTCTGCAAGCCACACAACACATTGTGCCTTCTCTGTCACAGACGCCATCTTAACTGAATAGCTACTACAGCGCTCCTAGCGGCGAATGCGGTAGACGAAACACACCAGCACAGAAACTCTATGCGTGTACGAGATCACCTGTAAAAAGAAAACGGATGTAAGATTCGTCATTAAAACATGAGAGCATACTGTTTTCAGGGTAAACATTTATGTTCACCCTGTATAATGTTAGCATTGTTTTTCGGACGTAAATTCAAATGATCTACCAATAAATAATAGGATTCTATTTGATTTTCTGACTGCTACGATACATTGCTTACTCGGTTTAAGAGTGTCTGTAACAATAATACCTAATTCTTTCTCTTCCGTGACACTTGTTAGTGTCTTGTGGCGCACAGAATACACTGCTAGACGTATTCCAATTAGACGGTTTGCCATTAATGACCACTCTTTGTTTACGTCCACAATGCAAATTTTTAATCCGTTTGAGAACATTACCACCAATTCCGTGAGAGTGAAGTTTAACTAATACTCTCCTATGTGGCACCTTCTCAAACGCTTTTTGTAAGTCGAAATATATAATATGTACTCTTATTTTCGTCATATATATAACAAATCGAGTAAATTAGTAAGACAAGAATAATTACGTTGAAAACCGTGTTGAGAATCTTTAATTAATTTATTCATTTCTAAGTGATTAACTATTTTCTCCCAAACGATCGTCTTCATGAGCTTACTATCTACTGAAATCAGACTAATGGAACTAAATTTTCCGGAAGCGATTTGTCCCCTTTTTTAAATATTGGCGTAATGTTCGCAAGTTTCCAATCGAACGGAGCTTCTCCAGATTGTAACAATTTTATTATATTATTATTATTATTATTATTATTATTATTATTAAATATATGAGGTGATTCAGGAAAGAGTACAGTAAATTGGAGGATGAAATCCTTGGATAATTCTAAACCACAATATCTCTATGGTAAAATGTCAGATTCTGCATAGTTTCCATGTTACAATACATTTAAGATGATGTATTAATGAGAGTGAATATGAAGTGAAATCCCCGTAGGTTTTTGTAATCATTTATTCACAGATCTCTACAGTGTGACCCATCTTTGTTACAACCTAAAGGAAATGTTCAAAGTTGCCCCCTTCTGCCTCAATGCAGGCCTGTACACGTCGTACCATTAAGTGTCTGACGCGTTCCAGAAGAGAACATTTTGCCCGAGCATCAAGGGAATATCTGGATACAGTTTATCCCAACAGGTGGATAGGGCGTGGTGGCCCCGTTCCCTGGCCACCCCGCTCCTCAGATCTTAACCCTTTGGATTTCTACCTGTGGGGCCATTTAAAGACGTTGGTGTATGATACAGAGGTTCAAACAAGAGAGGAATTATGGCCACGTGTTCGTGACAGGTGCGAGTAAATTAAACAGTCCAGGCATTCTGGAACGCGTCAGACATTCAATGGTACGACGTGTACAGGTATGCATTGAGGCAGAAGGGGGCAACTTTGAACATTTCCTTTTGGTTGTAACAAAGAGGGGTCACACTGTAGAGATCTGTGAATAAATGATTACAAAACTTACGGTGGTTTCACTTCATATTCACCCTCATTAATACAACATCTTAAATGTATTGTAACATGGAAACTATGCAGAATCTGACATTTTACCATAGAGACATTGTGGTTTATAATTATCCACGGATTTCATCCTCCAATTTAATGTACTCTTTGCTGAATCACCCTGTATATGTGAGAGGAGAAACGATTGCGCATTTCATTTCTTTAAGTACCCTAGGGTGGAGCTTATCCGAACCTCTGGAGTTTTAATATTATTAATTTTACTTATGGCCGAGAGTACTTCAGTTTTACTGAGAGTAAAATTGTAAAGCTTTAAGTGATCATCATTTAGCATGATTACAGGAACGAGAATGTTCTTCACATTTTCGTTAGTATACGCGGAAGAGAAGAATTTATTTAAAACTTCCCTCATTTGTAAATCATCGTAATTTATAAAATTCCTTCGGATTCGATTTAATTTGGTTCACTATATTTTGCTCATAGTTGTTCTTACTTTTTCTAATAAGTTTTTTGCTTCGCTTTCTCAATAGCTGTAAGCATTTTTATCGGACAAATTATTATTTGTTTCTTTAAATTTTAAATACGTGTTCCTTTTTAATGTTAAGCTATGTTTTAATGTTAAGTTAGGTTTAACAGACTTCGCCAGTCTCTTTTTACTTAATGGGATATTACTTGATTCTAAATGTTTTAAATATTTAGAAAAAGAAGTCCACGTGCCAATAATGGGTCGAAGGTTGCAGTTTCATGTTACGAAATTTAGATTTTTTTAAATTTAAAAAGTATTCCAGGCTCTTCGAATTATGAACATTAATTTTAATGTTATTTGCCTATGATTACTGGTGGAGAAGTATTCTCTTACAAAGATATTATGAATTAAGTCTAAATCTGTACTTAAAATTAAATCTTGAATATTACGTTCGATTCTGGGTTCCTTGACCATTTAAAAAAGTGAATTTTCGAGCAAACCTTTGTACATTCAACGACCGGAATTAGACTGTAAAGGCCAATCCCTGCAAGATACAATAAATTAAGATCTCCAATAACTATTGCATCATGTTCATTATTTACATCAAAAATTATTTCGTGAAGTCTATTATCACTATCGACAGCCTGAGACGTTGCATTTATGTTATCACTTATATTATCAATTTTTAATTACAGGTTCAAAATGTGACTCTGAACGTATAGTACTGTACCACCACGCTTTCTTTCTATTCTATCATTGTTAAACATCTCATAAACAGGAATATGATATTCTCCGAGAAAATCTCTACTGTTTGTGTTTAACCAGGAGTTAATAGATCGATGCTATTAAAACTATACCTTCAGTCGTTATCGACTACTTTAGACTGTAGAAAAGGACTGTAGGGCGTGACCATCATGCCAAAAATGCAAAGGCAGTCCAGGTCAAACCGTCCACCTCCATCAATATTCCATACCTTTAAGAAATTGGGAACGCATGAGCATGGACTCTATTGGACCCTTCAAAACTACTTGTCCTGGAAATAAGTGCATCTTTGTTTGTACTGATAAATTTTCTCGTTCCGCTCAGTTGGTTCCTATTCACTTCCGACATTTTAAATTTACTGTTAAACACTTTTGAAGACATTCATCAGAAAATTGCGTTGCAGAGAGACAAACTACAAACGTCATCTATTAACTGAGACATATTGTTGACTTCGTCCACTAAAATTAGGATGCCTACCATTCTTCCAAATTGTCATTAATAGTACCTTAGATAATCCTACCTTTGGGATACCCCTCAATTCATCCTGTACTTTTTCAACACAGGAATGTCATTTGTTTTATCAAAATAATGCATTGGAGTTAACCAAACCAGGAATGCTTGACTACTATCAGGAGCTAACCAATGCTCAAATCTTTGATTTTTCTTACCAATATTCAAATTTCTGAAAGAAGAGGTGAAAAGAAAGGGAGCAAGAACACTCTCCCCACATCAGCGAAAATTGACTCACGAGGAAATGCCAGTTATAATTTATTAACTTAATTATTAATATCATATTTTTAATTTTTAGTATTATTATCTTTAGTATTAACAATAATATGGTATTATTATTATTATTATTATTATTATTATTTTGTTATTATTATCATCAACAATTCAGTATTATTATTACCATTCTTTAATGTTATTATTATTTTATTATTTTACTAATATACTGTATTTATAAAAAACACTGCTAATTAAGGTCATTTTTAATAATCAGTGCAGTTATATTTTTACCTGTTTACTATTTTACCTATTTACATCTTTTACTGTTCTCCTTACTTTAAATGTTTGTTCATATATTTGCTTTTCAACTTAACCTTTCATATATACACCTCACATTTTCTGTTTTGCTTCAGACTTTAATAATGTACTGTTAAATACACACGAAACCGCTTCGTCGATAGTACGAGTATTTTTCCTTTTCTTTGGAGGTTGCACAGTTTTTGTGGATCATCGCCTACCACGATTACTCGCATGTTGCTTCCTTTGTTTGAAATTTTCTTACAATTCGTGATATTCTCTTTCTGGCGAATCTCTGCATCCATATTCTTTGCAAAAGTTCCTCTACACCTGCGTCACAGATTTGTCAAATGAAACCATTCAACGAGATTGATTTTCTGTTCCAGGTGCAAACGCGTCATCTCTGTCTGATGGTTCAGCCACATTGTTCCTTGTTGACTAGGTTCTTGAGGGTAATTAGTCAAGACTTAGCTTTCCTTCGACACTATAGCCTAGTAAGACCTCCTATGGTCTTACTAGGCTATAGTCTACTGGTAGCGGTATCGTACTTTCCTATTTCGTGGAAATTAGGAAAAGTTATTGCTTTAAGTATGAAATGGTGAACGAACGGTTTTAATATACAATATTTATTAGTTATTAAATAGTGAAAGATTAGAAATGTATAGGTATATACATATGGTATATGCAAGATAAAAATTCCAATCTGTTACCTTTCTGAAGAAGAAACCCCATAATAAAATATACACCCATAATATGGGTAGGTTGCTGTACAATCTGCTCTAGGCCATTCAGGAGAGAGAAGCTGTAAGCCAGTTCACCAGGGATGTCAATGAAATGGGAAGAAAGTCAAAGGTAGTGGTGAGCATTGAAATCACCTAAAATGGAGTTTCAGCGAAAGGAGAGTGGGCTAGAATGTATTACACTTTGGAAGTGAGGTAGTCAAAGAATTTTGGATAGTCAGTACAATTGGGGAAAAGGTAGACAGCACAGGTGTATTTAATTTGAGAGTGGCAAGTTAGCCTTAGCCAGAGGGTGTAGAATTCGGAGATTCAATTTTGGGAATACAAGAGAAAGTTAGGTCGTTGCGTAGATATATGCAAAATCCACCTTTGGAATGAAATTGAGTATAGAGAAAGTAGAAGGATGAGATGATATTTAGAGGAGGAGAGGTGATGTTTAACAGATTAGAAATTTTAAGAAAGGCCACGAACGTTGTATTCCGTGAGCCAGACCTCAAACTTTGGCCAATCGGTACCACTAAGGGGAACCAGATGAAACAATGCTTTTTGGAAAGCTTATAATTTGTAGTTTCCAAATATGCTTGCTGGACAGCTGTATCTGGTAGCGTTTAAGTGTAACACTTCATCAAACATAGGCATTTTTATAATCTACTTAGCAACCTTCATCATTGGTATGAGGGACGTTTGGTTTCCCCGAATGGTACCGACCAACCCTTCTGGCCCACGGACTATTGCAGAAGTTTATGGAAAGTGAATCATGGGAGGCCCAAAACTTCTCGGATGGGCAGCAGCAGCACCAGCTCGATTACTCTGGATTGCGTTCAAAGTATCTGGAACGGGGAACCAGAAGTGGGAACATTTATGTTCCCCTCCGTAGGGGATTCCGAGTCTCTCAAAAACCACGCCATTTTGTTTTGTTTTTTTAATTTTAAAAGGACTGTATAGTGTGTAAGATACATATATATGTAGTGAGGAAAAGGGAAAGAAGTTTGTGTTTGAGAGCATGCCGAACTGCTCACAGGGTAGATGAGACACGGAAAAAGATCAACTAAGGAGGAGAGTGACGGTAGAAAAGGGTGTTCCAACTCTTTCTGTCTTTTGCCTAACGTCTTACCTGGTGTACTTTCCTGGTTGATTGGTTTCTACGTATTGTTTGTAAACAAGTATTCATAAATGAAGTTTTACTACCTTCTTGAGTACACCAGAATGGGCCAAAAGTATAAAATTTGGCTTTTGTGTGAAATTTTTTCTCAAATTTTTTCTGATTAATGCGATTTTTTTTTTATATATATAAAGCTCATGATACACTTTAATATTTTATGAAGGTATGAAAGATCTCACGTACAAGAAGATTTTGTTATTTGTTTCCTGAACGAGTTTATTAAAATGATTCATCACTTTAATGATATAATCTGGGGGATAGTACAAGTACGAGTATATTTGTGAAAAATTCTGTGGCTTGATTTACAAAAAGGATAAAAAATAAATTTTAGGAAACTTCAATTGGGGAGTATTTATACATAGTTTTTAGAGTATAAGTATGAGAGAAAACGATGAGAAACAAGCAATTCTTTCCCAAAACAGCTACTAATTCTTAAAGAAGAAAATGCCTTTTTTTTAAATTAATTTAATTCATGACCTCAGGCGATGAAAATCCAGAATATGTAAAATAATTACGAGTAGAATCGAATCGATCGTCTACTGTATTAAAACTTTAAAGTTTTCCTACACATCGTAGCAACAACAAATGTAACATTTTTTTTTCATTGCAGTTAAAATTCACTTCATTCTCTTTCCAACTAATGCTTTGATTATAACAAATAATATAAGTAAACACTGCATTACTTTGATTGCAATTCATAATAGCATTTTTGTGTTTTATGTTTAATTCGTGCCGGGACAAACTTAAATATATATATATATATATATATATATATATATATGTGTGTGTGTGTGTGTGTGTGTGTGTGTGTGTGTTCCAGATACTAGTTTGTTGTGATGATTAGAAAAATAAAGAAATTATATGCATCATATTTTGGAGCATAAAATTTCAATCAGTCATACACAGTCAATAAAATATGGGAAATTACTTTATACAAAAATAAAATATTCCGCAAAAAAGTAACTCTAAAATATAATATATATATATGTAAAGAACGACGCTTGTATAGAAGAACGTTCCGCACAAGATGAGGAGAAAGAACGAACAAATGAAAAATGAGGTAACCACCCGGGAATCGAACCCGGGATCTTCCGATTGCCGGTCAGATATGCTAACCACTACACCATGGGCATCGATTAATCAGAAGTCGTAATTCTCCTACATACGAGCAGAAACCAATGCCCTGAGGGGGCACCTTCGCATGTCACACATATATACATTTTAACTACAAACAACACACAGTATAATTAATGTAAAGAACGACGCTTGTATTGAAGAACGTTCCGCACAAGATGAGAAAGAACGAACAAATGAAAAATGAGGTAACCACCCGGGAATACGAACCCGGGATCTTCCGATTGCCGGTCAGATATGCTAACCACTACACCATGGGCCTCGATTAATCAGAAGTCGAAATTTTCCTACATACGTGCGGAACGTTCTTCTATACAAGCGTCGTTCTTTACATTAAATATACTGTGTGTTATTTGCAGTTAAAATGTATATATGTGTGACATGCGGGAGGTGCCCCCTCAGGGCATTGGTTTCTGCTCGTATGTAGGAGAATTACGACTTCTGATTAATCGAGGCCCATGGTGTAGTGGATAGCATATCTGACCGGCAATCGGAAGATCCCGGGTTTGATTCCCGGGTGGTTACCTCATTTTTCATTTGTTCGTTCTTTCTCCTCATCTTGTGCGGAACGTTCTTCTCTACAAGCGTCGTTCTTTACATTAATTATACTGTGTGTTGTTTGTAGTTAAAATGTATATATGTGCGACATGCGACGGGTGCCCCCTCAGGGCATTGGTTTCTGCTCGTATGTAGGAGAATTACGACTTCTGATTAATCGAGGCCCATGGTGTAGTAGTTAGCATATCTGACCGGCATTCGGAAGATCCCAGGTTCGATTCCCGGGTGGTTACCTCATTTTTCATTTGTTCGTTCTTTCTCCTCATCTTGTGCGGAACGTTCTTCTATACAAGCGTCGTTCTTTACATTAATTATACTGTGTGTTGTTTGCAGTTAAAATGTATATACATATGTATATACATTTGCAGTTAAAATGTATATACATACACATATATACATATACACACAGGGTGTTATCAAATTATGTTTCATAAATTAGTATACATATTCAAGACGTCAAAGTGAACAAAAAGTGCCTATGACCATAGATCCGCAATCGCTTCGATTCCGAGATACATTGCTTTTTTGTTGAGGACGATCCAATTAAAATGGAAGTCATTAAAGTTTACGAAAATATTATTGCTGTTAGAAATTTTCTGAATGAAGAATATCCTTAGCGGTGGACTGGGCGGCATCGTCCCGTCGCTTGGCCACCCAGGTTTCCGGACCTAAATGCAATTGACTTTTTCTTGTGGGGTTATTTAAAAAATCTTGTTTATGCGAAAGAAGTTAATAACATACATGGTGTTTATAAAGTCCCTATCTATTTCAGTGAAAACGTAGCAAAAAGGGTACAATTTAATAATATAAGGCATACATTTAATGAATACTTAAGCATATGATTCTACATGAGCGCCAGCAGTATCTCTACAGAGTTCGAGTCTGTCAGCAGCATTGCGGAACACATTTTGGAGCATGACAGGGGTTACTTTTTGTAACTGCTGTTATGATACGAGCACGTAAATCTTGCAGATCTGTAACTCTCGTTTGGTAGACGTTTGATTTGATAAAGCCCCATGCAAAGAAATCCAAGGGAGTTAGGTCAGGAGATCGAGCCGCCCAGGGCCTGTTGTCTCCACGTCCGATCCACCGATTTGGAAATCATTCATTTAGGTACTACCGAACAATGTTTGTGGACTGAGAAGGTGCCCCATCTTGTTGAAAGACGACGGTGTTTAAAATGCCATCTGAATGAAGCTGGGACATTTACGTGCTCGTATCGTAACAGCAGTTAGAAAAATAACCCTTGTCATGCTCCAAAATGTGTTCCACAATGCTGCTGACAGATTCGAACTCTGTAAAGATACTGATGGTGCACATATGTTTAAGTATTCATTAAATGTATGCCTTTTATTATATTGTTATTGAAATTTACCCTTTTTGCTACGTTTTCACCGAAATAGATAGGGACTTTATAAACACCCTGTGGATGAATTGTGGCAACATGTTCAAGATTGTTCAGAAACAATGCACAACCATGTCGGTGTTTCAGAACGTATGCGGCAAAATTTTCAACGACACATTGAAGCATGTACTCTGATGCAGGGAAACCATTTTGCGCACTTGTTGTAAATAAACTTTGATAAATTTTGATGACTCATTTTAATTGGGTCGTCCTCGGCAAGAAAGCAATGTACAGTATCTCGGAAACGAAGCGATTGCAGATTTATGGTCATAGGAACTTTTTTGTTCACTTTGAAGTTCAGAATATGTATACTAATTTATGAAACATAATTTGATAACATCCTTTATATATTATTACGTTGTTTCCTCGGAGCTAAGGGGTAAAAATAATCTTGTTTTTAGGAGCCAACCCGCCATTTGGTAACAATCAAGAAGAAAACATGTGTAAATTTGTTGACAATATTCAAGACTTGCGCACTTGATGTTTAAGGATGTTTGAGGATGTGTAAACAAAACTTTATATTTTAGCAAAAATAGTTTAAAAACTTGATTTATGGTTTTATCATTGTTTTAATTTAAAATTTACTTAACTTTCTCAAATATGAGGTTATATTTAAGAAAAGTGTAAATAGTTTCAAAATATTTTTTACTGGACGAAAACGAAACTTTATGAAAAATACTGATTACTGATTTCTCCTGAAGAAAGAAATGAGGAGAATTGAAGTTTTGAATTTCCTTTGGTCGATGCACTACTGTATGTAGCCTTTGGTAGAAAATTTTTGTCTGTTACAGTTAGAGATAGTGTATGACGTGATTTTGTTTTTCAAGTTTTTCAGGTATGCTTGTACTTAATATAATTAATATCATTAATGTTTTTAATAATAAAATTAAATAAGTGAAGAACTAAATATAAAAAAGGAGTGAAGACGTGTCCACCCACAAATATGTGGTTGGTAGGTTACACAATAAGTACTTTCCCAGAGACAAAGTTGGCATTCAGGAGAGAAGTTCTGGGCTTGCTCTTTCACTAACGAGAGAGCATATTTCTCAAAGAGAATATTGCAGCCACCACCGATGCTCCATACCCCAACCAAAGCCCGCCAACACTTGCAGGAGCACGTAACGAAGGTTCAGAAAGAGTGGCAGGGACTGAAAAATGCCTCTTCCGTAAGCACGTGACAACAAAAGAAACCTAGGAAGCTTTTCCAAACTGTCTGGATGATCTGTTTGACGGGGTTCACCAGAATGCGATGACAGAATTCTCGCTCAACGAGAAAAGGCAGACGGGAGACCATGTGTGATATCGACAAGAAACTCTCCAAGCAGGAGGAGGGGGAGGGAAGAGACACGCTGACGGCATTAATCGCGCGGAGAAGCATGCCAAGGAAATGAAAGCAAAGGCAGATGTCCAGCTGCAGTCCTCTTTTAGCAGCCCGAGCACAATCAGTGTTTCATCACATTCAGAGGATGATGCTTCGGCACAACCTCCGAAGAGGTCAAAGTTAAGCGGAACTGTGTGCGTTGTCACCAGTCAAGTTGCGTCTGCGTTAGACAGAACCAAGATCTCAGGCAGGAAAGTGGCCCACATCTTCACAACATTCTCAGATCACCTCGAACACCAGTTTGAGGAGCTGATTATCAATCCCATTGCAATCCAGCAGGCCAGGATGAAATACCGTATGTGGAGGAGAAGAAGGCAAAGTTTTCCTCTAGTGTTCCATCATACACTTGGATGGAAAAATGATGCAAAGCCTCACAGTCCGGAAAAAAGCGATCATCTCC
Source organism: Bathynomus jamesi (assembly GCA_023014485.1). Classification (NCBI taxonomy): domain Eukaryota; kingdom Metazoa; phylum Arthropoda; class Malacostraca; order Isopoda; family Cirolanidae; genus Bathynomus; species Bathynomus jamesi. The sequence goes on along the minus strand of JAJOZX010000516.1, from coordinate 643,449 downwards.
CTATCACTAAATCTGGCCAAAACGTTGAAAAGCTTCTGGCAAGCGCAAGGCTTCAGTAGTATGACCGCAAAAGGAGAGAGTGCAAAGCAATTGCAATGTTGATCAAATGAGTGCCAGTGACAACCCCCTCCCCCAGTGCCAACCACCAGGGTGCAAAAAAAGGGGGAATCCCCAAGCAAGCTGGAGGGTGTTCACCTAACCACTTTGGGGAAGGTGGGACCACCCCTAAAGGGGTATACCTAACCTAAGAGAGAGAGAGGAGGAGAGAGAGAGGACGAGACCATCCAGCGTCTGCGAGATACAGTACCTTAACAAGAGCTCATGTAGCATCACTTGGCTTAGAAATCGAAATCGCCAGTTGGCTGAAGCAGCCAGTGCCTCCAGGCATTATCAGCCAGTTGGCAGTGTATATATCGTTTGAACAGCCAAAAAGCGCACACAGACTTCCTGACTATAAGCTCATAGGATTATTACACACACACACACACACACACAACGTATATAAACAGATGCATGTAAAGCCCCAATAGCAAAATATATACGAGCATAAACACGACACAAAAAAACACCACAGCACCACAACCACCAATCGTCTAAGTAAGCTTACCATCACCTAACCAAACCCACCTTACCCACGGCTTTTACTTACCAGCTCCTGGTAGACCGACAAGGTCTCTAAATACGACCAAATTAATAGAAAAAGCTATTAAGCAAAAACCAATACGTTTATGGGGCCAGGGGGTAGACCAATAAGGTCTCAAAACAAAGGGCAACCTTAATAGTTTTTCTATTAAGTTTCTCATGGAGGAACACCACCAGGCCAATTTGACGTTTGGTAAGCGATCTTTTAAACAAAAAATTGAATAAGATAAACTAAGTTTAACGCCAAAACAAATTTCCACTATAATATACAATTTTATCCTTAAACTATAACATAAAAAGCATTAATATGATTTTTGAAACAAAATAGAAAGTAAATTAAGGATAACTATTTCATTTTTCCTCTTTTGGCCAATTGTTTTGTTTCAATACAAATTTATCTTTAATATACATTTTTATCCTTAAACTATAACAAAAAATATTAATATAACTTTATATTAAAAATAGAGTGTATTTCGGGATAACTATTTCATTTCTCGTCTTTCACCCAAATAGATCCTATTTCGGGTAACTTATTCATTTTTCCTCTTTTATCCAATTATTTTGTTTTAATATACATTTATCTTTAAGGCACAAATATATCTTTAAACATTATTACAAAAAATATTAATATAACTTTATAAAAAAAAATAGATTCTATTTCGGGGTAACATTAATTTTTCCTCTTTTACGCAACTATTTTGCTGCAATACAAATTTATCTTTAAGACACAATTATATCCTTAACCAATAACATAAAAACGTTAATATAATTTTTAAAACAAAATAACCTATGGAATGAATAAGTTATACTTGGCAAAGACACGCCCCCAGAATTCGCGGCTCACCCAATTACAACCCAATGGGCGGGGCATGAGAACGAATCCAAGATCTCTGGTTGGCGGAAAGTCTCGCTCTCACACAGGAAACTTGCGAATCGAATATTGGGGGTGGGGCCAATCGGGGTCACGTATATAAAAGGGAATATTTTCAGCTGGATCCACAACAGTGATTTATCAACGAATAACTACACATTCTCTCATCATGAACACTTCCAGTCAGACTCATCAGCTTTACTACTCCCCATAGGTGTTTGAAGTCAACGACCTCTCTGCAGGGGCTACACTCCATCTTTTCGCAGCGGCCGACCGGAACGCCCTACTTTCAAATTTGTGACGGCGAGAAAGAACCAGCGGAAACATCATTTCAAATGTGAATAATTACGTAATAATTTAGTTTGTGATTCATTCTCGGACAAGATACATCGTATCATTCAGTGCTTATCCCTTACAAGTGTTAGTTAATTTCTTAAAAGCCATAATAAACGAAGTGAAAGGATATCTGCCCAGGAGTTCGGACCAGGTGTTGACAGACGATGCGTAGTACACCCAGCTAATCTTTCTTTTGAGCCCAGTTAGGCTAGTTGCTTTGTGTTTATTATTTGATCTGGTACCGTATAGTATGCATAGCTAGGATAAATGTATTTCCGGTGCTGTGAATTAGTCTACTTCTAAATCTCTTCATATATATATATATATATATATAATATATATTATATATATATATATATATATATACATATATATATATATATACACACATATGTTTCTCTGCGTATATTTTGTTGAAAACAAATGGAATTTAGGAATTTAATTAAAAGATTCACTGTGGATGAATCGAATAGGATAATTGTTTAATATCTGACAGGGGTTCGATACTCTGTGACAGTACTTAGTCATCCAATATGGTCACTATTAGAAATATATGACCTAATCAAGTTAATTTTCTCTCTTCATCCGTATCCTTTCTCCTTAAAGGTCCGACGTGGATCTGACACGTGTTATAGCTACTTTTCGTGACAGTTTTGAAGCAAAGCCAATAATCGACAGCGATTTGGAGGTTTTACAGCGCAGTCAACCCAGTGACCTGAATACGGAGGTCGAAGTATTGGCTCACATCCGGTCCAACGATTGCAAGGTTGTCGGGGAACTAATGTAAGCTTTTTCTTTTGGTTAACAACAAGAGAGTGTATTTTCATCAATTTATTAAATGAAAGAAATCATGTTTTAAAAATTAGTACAATTCAGCTTAAATTAGTTACAGATTTAGCATCCAATAAATAAGACTAACATTATTAGGGACATCTTATATTTTACACAATATAGTTACAATTATATATATTTATATATATATATATATATATATATATATATATATATATATATTATATTATATGTATATATATATATTATTATATATGTGTATATATATATATATATATATATATATGTATATATATGTATATATATTATATATATATATATATATATTATATATATATATATATATATATATAATATATATATGTTATATATATAATATTATATGGGAATGAACTCAGAATAGTCCCCTGAGTTTTTTATCATACACACAGACAGTGCATGGAACAAGGAACTCTTCTGGGATAATTAAATCCACTATAGTCCGAATAAGTAATGGTAAATGACAAATACCATAGTTTTTTTTTTGTTTTTTTTCGGACTATAGTGGATTTAATTATCCCAGAAGAGTTCCTTGTTCCATGCACTGTCTGTGTGTATCATATATATATATATATATATATATATATATATATATATATACGCGTAAAACTTTACACAATACATCGAGTGCTCACGAATGGGAACTTTTTATCCGAATGCACACCACTTCATTATTCAGCTCAGTGTGACACGGGTCGAATAATTTTTACAAATTTATAAATTCCCTTCAACGTGACATGTGCAAATGAAAGCCAATACATCCCGCAAGTATTACTAAAATATCCTTGTAATCGGTGGGGATTCCAGACAATTTCGGGGATATGCAACTGTTCGAGAAATTTTACAATAACAGGGTCACTCCAGGGCTGTCCCCAGTGAATAAAACAATACATTCTTTCCCTATTTTTAAAGTATATTGCAAACCAATGAATCCTTTCGCCACCAACAAAGTCCGTGTTGATAATAATTCCCCGTATTTTCTCGTAGTTGGTAATTTCAATGTTTCATTCTTCGCAAACACCGATAAATTTGGAGCGTGTGATTCTGTCACTATTCATTACTCTCTGAAGTGTATTCGCACCCATTTTAAAAGTCAGTGACTACGTTCCTGAAGCGGTCAATCTCAATTAGGGCTTGTGACTCGAGGTATACTAGTACACTAATAGGGGCGTCTTTCGGGTTGGCGAATTCCAATCTGAATGAGATGTTTCCACTTTGTTGTGGACTTAAGTGTGTATTTACACTAGCAGATAAGACGGGTGTGATATCAAAACGGGTAAAGGTGAAATTGATCGACAAATTCTTTATGCGTTGCCCCAATCCCGAGATCATCACAAGCGCCTGCAATATGGGCCACATTACTATTAGCTCTCGCGCAAACCGGGAACACAGCGTCTGATGAGTAGTCCTTATCCATAGACCCCACCAACGCAACGCCATTGACGTATGGAGTTATATTTTTAAGGAAGAAATTCTCGAATTTAAAGGCGTTCTTTTTATATTTTCCAATCGTCGAAACGTGATTCTGCATTCCAATTAATAGCCTTTTAGGCAGAACTCCCAAGGCCACGTTTTCTAGCTGTTTCGAGGCCAACCCTGCGGGCACCGTGTATAGTTTTATTTGTACTCTGTTAATTGAGTATTTTACTGTTGCGTGTATTAAATTTTTTTCAATTTCTACATATTTCTGCGAACTTAATTTTACTCGCCGTACGCGCAGATATGTTTCCATAATGTGAATCACAACGGGTTTTGCGCCCTCTTCTTGATCAGGCCCCAGATTTATGCAGATCTCAGAATTCGTGAGAGTGAGCTTTAACTTCATATCCACCCCATTCATAAGCAGTTTCTCCTGGAATGTGAAGTCTGTATGAAGACGTCCAAAACACTCGTATATCTTTTTAGAATTTTTAAATTTGTCCTTTATACTACTTTCGTCTTTAGTCTGATAATAGCCCTCGGCACTTAAAAATATATTCTTCGCTGACTGAATATGGAGTGCAGAAAGTTGGTTTCAGGGTATGCAGAATAATTATCATCGCAGTCCGTTCCATCTGAATGGGCTATACGTAGATCAGCGTACATGTGCATGCAGTTTGGATCAAAAAAGTATGGGCCTGAGCTGGGTATCACGAATTCTATAGGGGCACTCGGGGAACTAATTGTGTTTAATGGGTTAATTGTAATAAAGTCACTGTGCTCAATAGAAACTTGTGTTGGGGGCATATCAAAGAGGAAAAGCTCCGATTTACAACATTGTGAGCTACACGGATGGATGAAGCGCGCCATGACGAGTCAGAAATAGTGCCACCTCTCTCGACAAGTAGTAATCAGCCTATAATTCGTGAGAGCAATGTCTTCAGCTTATAAAAGTTTAAAAAAATGATCAACCATAGGTTTCATTCTCTTAGAACACTTCGTTTTTGATGTCCTTTTACGTTTACCGCCACGTGTTGGTAACCCCTTCTTCCGGACAGCCCTCTTCTTCCCGCCACCACGCATTTTTCTCTTTGTATCTTTGATGATTTCGTCCCGTGTACGTTTTAAATGTTTTTTTTAGAGCTTCTTTAGGTTTAGCTCCACCCATTATGTCTTCTACCGTGTTAAAACCTGATTGTAACGCTTTCCTCCCGAGGTATCTGGCGCCCCTCTTCAGCAATGGGACAGCCGTGCGTACTATGATTCAAAAAATGGATCCAAACCCATTAAGCTACACAAGTCAAGTTTTGCCTGGTGAAAAGTATCTCTTTGGAACGCTGCTCCATATCGGCCGTACGTCATAATTTGGAACAATCCTTTGTCTTTAATATTTCTATTATCCTGTGATTTTAGAGTCAGAGCATGTGCAGGGGTTTCTTTGTTTACGATTTCGTATACTAAATCAGCCGTAAGGTTTGAGCTTTTTAAACCTCTCACAACATCCTCGGCCGCAACATAACGACCCGGGCTTAGTGTTAGAACTGTAGTGTAATACAGTGCCTCCCCACTCAAGGCGGCACGCATGGTTTCATCCCAAATTACAACCTGCTTTTTCACACTCATCACAATCTCTAAGAACCGTAAAAACGGGCTCTTTATAATCAATACTTAAGAAGCTGGTGGATAGCTGAATTTCGCATAGCCCCACCTCATACGGATCAAGTGTGACATAGAAGTGGTTAGGCGCCATGCTGCATACTATTTAAGCTTCATTATTGCATCAGTTTTTATATAGGTGTTGAAGCTTTCTGGTTACCCTAGCCATTTCACCAGGTACATTTTTCGTTTTCCTGAACCTTTGCTTCCTAAATTTGCTTCAATTTTAAACACATTTTTTCCTAAATTAAATGTCACTTTCTGCATCTCCTCGCGGTAAAAGCATCCTGCGATTTCTTCCCCATTCAAATTTTCAACGGAATGCATCATTATCTCGCCTTTAGGTCTCATAGCCCTAACTTTAAAAATCTCACGTGTCCATCCTTGCTCAAATCCCTTCGCGAATTTATTTCCCGAACACGATAGCCTTACATAATCATTAATTTTGAAACGTGTAGACTGTGGCGGTGCTCTACGAATATCTCTTCTCACCTCACACTCTGTGTGCGTACCTCTTTCTAAAACCTCGTTAAGTGTTATCCCAATCGCACGATGGTGTGAACCGTTGGATGAAGAGGCCAATGATCCCAGGATGTTTATATATCTGTATTTGTATTTATGAGTAAAATAGCGATGCATGCGTTCCTTTATGGTACGTTGAACTCTTTCAGCTAAAGAGGCCTTATGTATAGAATTGCTAGTGTAGTAACTGATATTAAACTCTACCAACATGTTCTGAAAAGCTCGGCCTATAAATCCCTTCCCCATATCAGTACAGAAATAGCCAGGAACCCTGTTTTCTTTCAACATCAGCGTTTGGTAGCTTTAGCAACTGTTTCAGGCGATTTATTTTTCAGAGGAATTAGCCACAGATATCTAGAGAATACATCTACTATGAATAGGCTGTAGCGATAGCCATCATTGTATACTGAATATCTTTGCATGTCTGTTAAATCCGCTTGCCAAATAGATCCAATCGAAGTCGCTGATGTCCTCGCTGTTTTAAACCTTTTTCTCACAGGCTTATGAAGTGTATAAGCATCCTGCTTAGTGATGAAAGCTTTATTGAAAAACCGGTATTTATACCGGTATTGGACAAGAGACACGATACCGATATCGTGATTATCGATACCGGGTTTTCGGTGTTGAAGAACTGCCTATTGTCTTTATTGTGGGAGCAATCAGCAAATGTCAAGTTAACAAAGATCTGTTTTTTGGAGGATTTTGTGGCCAATGTGAGTAGAAATAATGATTCATCTTCATACATAACTTACACATGCAGTATATCTTTGAGGGGTGTCATTAGTGTATGTTTTTCTGAAAAGGGAAACTATCATCCAGAACTCTCGCCTGAAACATTTGAAATCGTATAAATACGTATTGAAACGTTCAAAAACGTTTTTACACGATTCCAAAACCTTGCGTTGCTTTTTTAGATTCGTTATTGAGTTCATTCAAATTTCGAATTTCGTATTACACGCTTGCAGTGATTGATTGATGCTCATATTTCACAAGTTAAATTTTGTAATTTTGTTACGTGCGCATTGCAGTCTTGTGGTATGGGAAGAAGCTGTTTCTTACTTTAAATAATCTACCCCTTCGAATGTAAAAAAATCAATCGTGTGGAATTATTTTATTCAGAAAAATAAAGACGAAGCTGAATGTGTGAGAAAGATATAAAGTGCAGTAGGGGCTCAACTAGTGGATTATCTGTTCATTTGAAAACAATTCATAATATAAATGTTGCTAAAATCAAGATAGGTGAAAATCAACATAAAAAACAAAAAACTTTGGATACATTTATTTTTTTGAAAATTTTTTATTTTTCCCTTTTACCTTTGGTTATCTGATATACTTAATCATTATAAATAGTCCTTCCTTTTTCCTGCCTTTCCCTAGGAGCTGCTGTTCAAACCTTTTTCAATCAATGGTATTTTCCCTTTAGTGTCGGTGACAGAATTTAAAAAGTAACTTCAGTTTTTATTGTCGTTAATGTGGTGAGTACTACAGTTCCTTCAGGCTTGTGGGAGGGTTGGCACTTGGCAGGGTGGCACCGAAAAATATCATTAAATTATTCTCTGCATAAAACCGGTATCAGTAAAGTAATTGTTCAAATACCGGTATTAAAAATTGTTGGTATTATTTCATCCCTAATCCTGCTCCCGCAAAAACCTCTCAACATCTTTTTTCCTTACTCCATCATTGTAAACACCTCTGTACAGTCTATCAATACCGCCATAGGATGCTGGGTTAGAAATGCCCGAATAGCGTTTTCTTTATATGTTAGCCAGTTGTGTATTTTAGAGAAACGTGGATAGGGTTGGCCGTTGTTGTTTGGTCTCTTCTTTCTCCTCTTCAGAGATGCTACTGTTGGAGGTGATGGCGTACTCAGTTCTGGCATATGTGAGACTTGCTCCAAGTATTTTAACCTAATTAGAAAGCTATCAATGTTTTGGGTACATTTATTTGTTGTAGTCTTGCTTTTATATGCTTCCATCCTGATGGTGAGGGCTTGTCCCACTTTCTCACCAGATCATGGACAATGTCGACGATATTCGATCCCTGTACCCTTGTTCCTTCAACAATGACCTCGCCTGTATCGGTCCACTGTATGATGGTGTCCTCACTCAATAGATTATAAAGACTTAAACCTTTATTCCTCAATGTATGTGGGAGACTGCTTTTTAATACATGCTCGATGTGTTGCGTTCCGTTATTCTTTGGTTGGTCACCTCTAACGTCGGCCCAAGATCCTATGTCGCCATGTTCATCGTTGCTCGCTCTGTGTCTAATAATCACAGATCTCTGTCGGATTCTTATAGTCTTCGTACTCATGAAGAAATTTCTGCAGAGCCTCTTGGTACAAGATCCTTTTCTCATCAGGTGACATTTCACTGTTTAATAGGTCTATCAATTCGCTTTCCATTCTTTTAAGCCTACTTTTACGGGGGCTAGAACCGTGTCTGGACTCTTTGAATGTTGCAGTGAAGCATACACCTCGTGCGGAATCATTACCACTTTCTTCATTATATTAATCTAGGTAGTAAAGGTCCCAAAACTGAAAATAAGATGGGGAGGAATGACCACCCTCTTTGTACAATAATTCGCTTTTTCTTCCCCACAGTTTGACTTTTACGAGCGATCGCACGTATTATGTTCTTGTAACGACGTAGGCGAGCCTTCTGAGGGATTTCATTGGCACATTACATTTTATAACATGAAGGCAGATTTCAAAGATGCATTTTTAAAAGTCCGAGTCGATATTTTTAACAAACATCTGCTGCAATGCCAGGGGCAATCGAGGATAAATTTTTATTAATTCACGGTATTTCTTTAGCCTATTTGTCATTCTGGAATATACACCGTTTCAGGCTCGTTTGAGAATATATTCATTCTTAGAAGTACCCTAAACGTGTTTCGTGGGTGAAGGTCACAAAGCAAATATCCGAAACTTTGACTTGTAGATTCTTTATAAACTTTCAAAAACTCCTTACGCTGATTCGGGAACATTTGATTGGCTAATACCCCAATTTGTGATACATCTCTACGTTGCTCGAATAAGACTAGATATTCTCTATTTAACGACACATCACGCATGTTTCTCTTTTTGAAAAATAGATTCTGATTGATGAAGAATATGCTTATGTTAAGATGGTGGGAGAACACCGTAAATGTCTCGGCAAACGTTTTATCCATTTCCAACATGAGATCACCAATTACAATGACTGTATGCTCATTTCCCTTTAACGAATTAACGTCATATACGCCTTTGTGGAACAAAATATCATCTTGATACGTCGAATAGCACCATATTACTTTATGCACAAATTTTAAGAACATCTCCCTCTTACCTTTAATGATTTTAAGCATAAACACCGTTTTACTACATCCTGTAGGGCCAGATATAATACATGTGGATGGGCTTTATTTTTCTACAGATTCCCTCTTTAACAAGTCACACCCCTAAGTGGAGCATTTACAAAATATAACAAAATTTAAGTGCTGCTTCTTATATTCTTGTTTTTCTTCTTCCACGACGACGATGTACAGCACTTCATCATCGATATTACGCAAGACCCCGAGGACAGTGTAGCTACAGACATCACCCCCGCTGACGAAACCTCACCAGCAACACCTCCACCACGTGGCAGTTCAAGGCGGAGGTACGATGATGAAGAACCTTCCACGTCAGGTATAAAACGTGCCAGGATTTCACCGGTTTGCTAGACCCTCTGTAGTAGAGCCCCAGCCCTTTACGTCTTACGACACAACCTCAACACTAGCGCCCTCGTCAATTAAATTTGTACCCCCTTATTCCTGTTCAGTTCTGGGTACATCCTCCACACCAGCAACTTCTCATGCTGTAGAGGAAGGTATAACATTCGAACTGGTACGCACCACTAAACCAACCCGGCCCTGACTAGAAATCGGTATATATTCAGGGTTGACCCTGGAACCCTGTATAGCAACGGTATTGAACACGGAATGCGGCGCGTAGTTGAGCGTATTTTGGAGTTTGCTCTTCAGAACCGCGACGAATGTGAAGTCCGAACGAGGTTGTCCTTCCGGTTCAGGTCAGTTGACCGGGATGTAGATTTTTTGGTAGTAATACCATTCAGACGCTTGGCCGATGTAGATATAGAATATATCTTTAGGCGTATAATGCAGGCCCCTCAAAGTAGTACAACCTTCAATATGAACACCTTCACGGTAGATATTGACAGAGTATTCCGGGTTGCGGGTCATAGTGCCACACCTTATACTCTCAATTTCAATTCTCCGTTTATTTACCGAAAGCATATAAACGTCGATCGTGGTTGCGGCTTTATAGCAATAGTATTAGTTCATATGTTCACTGTGCTAAATACATGGACGCAAAAAATTTGGTTGCCTACGGTTGTGCAGCGTGCTCGTAAACTGGCTTCAGATTGCGAGCTGAGTTTGAGTGTAATATGGGCCCTGAAGAGCAAAGAAGGGTAGAGCAGGAAATGAATGTTCGTATAGTTGTATTTGGAATGGATGATCATCGTAGGACTGTGTATATTTTTAAAAGCTCTGTGAGAGATCGCGCAAGACCTCGACTTATTTTAGGATTGTCAGGGTCAACATATTTCCCCATCCGTAATATAAGGGCTCTTTACGCTAGTTATGATAAAAGTCGAAAATATGGATGGCATCATGATTTGTGTAAGAGATGTCTCGAGTTTCCGGATGATATAGTGAAACATTGTATGGAATGTCACATGGTTTGGGAGCAGTGTAAAAGCCCCAAATGTGAAGGTCGTGTAGTTGAAGCCGAGAAGAGGGAATGTAATGTGTGCAGACATAAATTTTTTACATTTTTCAATAATAAATGTTTTTAGCTCCATAAATCGAATGGCACTTATAGGAAAATGAGAATCTGTGAATGTGGCATGTTTCATATGATGGACAATTGGGGGGAAATTCACGCATAAATGTGATGAAATTCATTGTTTTACATGTTATGAAAAATATAAGGCGGACGGAGCAAAGCATGTATGTTATATGAAAGATGCTAAGACTATAAATAAACCCTGTATAACTGTGTAGTACGATATAGAAACTTACACAAACCCTGAAACCAAAGAGGTTATCCCACATCTACTCGTAAGCCAGACTATCTGTGATGAGTGCATGTAGGTTGAGTGTGATGAGTGTCACAAATGCGGTAAACGGACAAACGTTTTTAAAACGAATGCACACGACAGCCCTGTGAAACCCCTTGTGTCCTATATTGTCAAGTTAGCGGACAAGTTAAAAAAGTGAATGTGTATATTCTTGCCTATAACGGGGCAAAATTTGACACACGAGTCATCGGAGATATTTAAAGGCGACCCCTTGAAAAGGGGAAACAAACTTATACAAATGCAGATAAGAGGTAATGTTTAGTGTAAAGATACTTTATTATTCACACCCTGTAAACTAGCCAAGCTACCCAAAATTATGTAGGACTACCTCCCTCCAAACAATATTTTAACTACACCAACATGAGTGATAGTGAGCGTGAAGATTTTGACCGCTACTACAACAATTTGAATGAAACTAATCCATAAAATATAGGTGATGAATGTGAGCGTTATTGCGTGAATGATGTGTGCGTCCTTAGAGTATGTTTCCAGGCCTTTAGAAGGACGTACATAAACCGTTTTATCTGCGATCCGCTACAGGTCGCAACCACAATCGCCTCATTGTGCTTTACTGTGTTCAAGAACAATTTCATGCGTAAAGACACCTTAACCGTCATTCACAGAAACAACCTTCGCAGTTATGGGCACAAGGCTATTTACTGGCTTGTACACATACAGCAGTAGACCGGAGTATATATAAAACACGCCCACAACACGGGAGAAGTACCCATTAAGTTCAGTGCCGTATTAAGGATTTTTGTGCCCTGTGTCCAAAATATTTTTGGAATCCCTCAACAAGACAAGTCTTCGAGTCATGTAAATTAATAAAACCATTTATTTCTAAATCAAACAATGCAAGTTTTACACAAATACCAAGCTGCTACAATTACACCAAACCAATTACACAACTACAAGTCCACTACAAATCTACCAAATTTGGTCACAAAATCATCCACCACCAGTATACAAAAGGTTAATTTTCCACTCACAAGCTAACTATTTAAATTCTGCAAAATATTCTTTTCTATTCATAACAATGATAGACTTTGCAATTTCTTTTAGGTGAGCATTTGACGTTTAACATTTTTAATCATGCTCAAATGAGAAAAAGAACACTCCGCAGTTGCATTTGACATCATCAAACACAAATAAATTCGCTAAACAATGAACTCATTTGGGAAAACAGCCCTCAGTTTGTGAATTTCCTGTAGTACTCCTAATGGGCGAGTGTCAGCTAAAGCGTTTTGTTTGACAAACAGTACAAAATGCTGAAACTCAAATGGGAAGCTGTTCTTAAAATCATTTGAGTAATGGACTAGCCAGATTTTTTGTTGCTTTTGATGCTTCCTCTGAAGTTAGTTGAGAGATATTGTTGAGCATTCCAAATTTATCATTGATATCATTATAAACATCGGCCCCTAAAATAGCTGGGGCCTGGCCCCACCCTGACCCCCCTTAATACGCCACTGATTAAGGTTAATGGTCGTGTCTTTTGGGTTGATGTTCTAAGCGAAGACCGTGCCACTGGTGAGAAGACTGTGTACTCCTTTAACTGTTGCTGGTTGCATGGATGCCCCCGTCCTGAGTGTGAAATCGTAGGGGATATCCATGGTAGATCTCCTGCCGATAGTCTTGTATGGACTCGCACCCGCGATCAGCTTATAGGCTCCCAGCTCACTCACAAGGTCGTGCGGGAGCATGAGTATGATGCACGGATGGAAATAGATGGACAGTATCGTGAAGAAATAAACACGATCAAGCGTTCAATGGTGTTGGATCCTCTCAAATGCAGTGATAGTTTGTTCGGAGGGCGTACAAACCCATTCAAGCTATACTTTCCACCTACGGAGGGCGTGAAACTCCATTGCTACGACTTCTGTTCTTTATATCTGTACGTGATGAAGAACAATCCGTACCCCGTTGGTGCACCTGAAAAACTGGTGGGACCTGACCTGCCCACCATCGAGGTGTTCTCAACAAATTTGAACGGGTACTATTCCGGTCTTTCTTTCGTAGACGTGCGCCCACCTCGCGATTTATGGATGCTGATCTTACCCGTCGTCATAGATCACAAGCTCACGTTTCCCCTGTGCGTGAAGTGCGCAGAGGAGAATAATGGGTCCTGTAATCACATAGCCAACCAGCGGAAGATCAGAGGTGTATATACAAGTCCTGAGCTGTCCCTAGCATTCCGTCATGGTTACAGAATATTGAAAATATATGAGGTGTGGAGGTTTCAGAAGCTACCCAACCTTTTCACGCCGTATATAAATACATTTTTGAAGGATAAGGTGGAAGCATCAGGTTACCCGCGAGGGTTTGAGAGCGAGGGTGAAAAATCGGCGTATATTCAGCGCTACCGTGACCGTGAAGGGATACAACTTGACCGGACCCAAATTGTTAAGAACCCTGGCAAGCGCTTTAGTGCAGAGTTATGCCGTAATACAGTAGTCTTTGGGGCAAGTTTGCACAGAATGCAGGAAAGGGGAACGTTCATTTGACCCAAAGTTAAAACGAGGTGTGGGATTATGCCAATGCCCCCGATAAAAAGGTTATGGATATCGTGAATGTTGGTAACACGTACATAATAAAGTACAACATCACCGAACTGGCCACATATACCTCACGTGTTACAAACATACTTGTAGCCAGCTTCACAACGGCAGACGCACGCATCAAGCTTTGGGGACTACTGCACTCTCTTGGGCGGAGGGTGCTGTACGCTGACACAGATGGCGTCATATTCACAGAGAGGGAGGGTGAATATATGCCGCCTATTGGGAATTCCTCGGAGAGTTGACTGACGAGATCAAGGATGAGTATGGTGATGGTGCATACGCTGACTCCTTTGTATCAACAGGGCCAAAAACATATGGGGTGCGGGTGAGGGTGGGGAAAGAGCTGAAATATATTGTGAAGGCGAAAGGCATCAAGCTTAAACTGGCGAACCGCCAGGACCTTAACTTTGACTCGTTGAAGGAGCTAGTATGTTTAGAAGATGAGGTTGACCAACCTCCCCAACTGACTGTAGGAACCCACAATTTCGGGCACAGAAACTGAGGTGTGTGAAGGAACTTACGGGCACAAAGGTGTTTCGTAACACCTATAGGAAACGTTACCAGGTGCCTGGCACCTATGATACCGTACTCTTTGGGTAACATAGTACCTGAATGTTATATATGTCTATTGTTAACGATATGTTTATTTATTACGTATATTTGAATATGTAATTGTTTCAATTAGGGTTTCATTTTCTCCTTTGTGAGGCGTACAATTTAGTGGTGGACTGGATATCCGTATCCGCATATGCGGATATCTGCGTCATTTTTAACATCCGCATCCGCACTTCTGACTGCGGATGTTATGCGGATATTACCTCTAATAAATTATGCAATTTACAATTAAATTAGCTTATAAATTAGCTTATAAGGCCCAGTCATGCACATTTTATGTAAAGTATTAATTATTAATGAACAACAAATATATTAACCTCAAAATATAAATAACTGGTAACACAGAAAATTGAATGAAACTTGTTTCATTGAATTTTCTGTGGCTGAAACTCGAGAAAGTTATTATTTTTATCATAATGAAAATATTAATATTAATTTTAATTCTTATGCATTGCCTGCCATAATAGTAATATCACGAAATTTGAAAAATTATGTCATATATTCATAATTCTATATTATATTGATAGATTAACTAAATATCCGCATCCGCATCATCGGATATTGAAATTAAAGATCGGCATCCGCATCCGCAGATGTTGAAAAACTGACATCCGGTCCACCACTAGCGTACATATGTACAGGAAAAATGTCCTAAGCTTTGCCCATTCTAGGATCAATCAAATGGTCACGTGACTCCTGCTACAACCTGGGCATATCTCTTCCCCTGCGTGCTCAGTTGGCCGCTGCAAGCCCTGGATCTCAGGAGTATATTTGAAGAATTCTCACGTAGACGAAAAATAATGATGGCTACTTTTGATATTACGTGTTCGACGTTTATGAAGTGGTATTCGTTAAAGTCGGAAGATGTGGTGAATACTGAAAGACGGCCTAGCCCTCCCTCCTCTGAGACTTTTAAGGCTACATTGAACCGCGCGAAGCTTGAGGAACAAGATGTTCAAATACTTTATGGATATTCTGGCGAGAGCATTGCCGGATTTTGCGGCACAAACGATGTAATAGACTACGTTGTAGGGCTAAACTGTATAAAAGCGTACATATACCGTGAGGTAAAAGAAACGCGTGCAGAAGACAAGCAACGTTTATGGCTAGTGAGTCTTGTTGATGAGTGGGATTACAGACGGTATTATGTCATGCTGCATCATACCGAGTAGGCGTACGCTGCGGCTGAGAATGTAAACCTTGTCATCATGGACAAGCTGAAGTACTTTTACCACTACATTGATATATATCATGACGAGGTTCGCAGTGAGGTTGTGGCTAAAGGCCTGTGTGAGTTTTTAATAGAATTTAGAGACGAGTATCGACCGTTAAACAAAACGGGCACATGTTTCTCTCAAATAGTGCGCCGGATTGTTAATATGCTTAGTTTGTGGAAATGAACGTCTAGTGCGCATTCCGATAAAACATTAAAACCGATATTGCCCCATGTATCGGAAATTGCCCGATATAATGGGCACAAGTACTCGCATGATTCTTTCATGCTGGAACAAACCCGTACACGAAACATTAACGCTTGGTATGACTCACTCCTCCACACCTGTTCCCGAGCCAAACAGCGCACCGTCTCGTCATAGTCATCTCAGTGCTTGACCCGACTGGTTGTGCACTCTCACAATAGAAAACGATGGAGCTTCCTTTGAGCAGCATTCTCAATGCCGTCTCCGACGTATCCGTCACGAAATCATTGCGTGTGTTCAGACGTAAAACGGTGCCATTAACTATGTGTTTGAAACGACTTGTAGAGTCTTCGTGATAGTTGAGAAGTGGGGTGAGGATCGTTATAAAATACCTGCAGGTGTAGGTACAAGAAGAGAACAGATTAGTGATACCCCCTCATATCATTGTTTGTACGTTGTGTATAATTAACGATCAGCCATGCATTGATATACGACTGATGTGGAGGAATGCATCTGATAATAACGTTCTTGTCCCAACGCGAAACCGCTTCATCCTCGACAGAATGTTTGAAATCGTGTTACGGATATGGTTTATTTTGATACAGTTCTTGAATGCGCATACACCGCTCTGCTCGACGAGTTTATCGAATGTAGAAATGACCATGGCGATGATGGTCTAGAGCTGGATGCTTATTTAAATGGTTTAGACTCTTCGAAATATCATGAACTTTGGTACAAAGGACTTGAGCGGTACAGGGCAGAGCTCGCCTACACTGATCGCCCTGAAGAACTGTACCTCTATATAACGAGCAACTGTCGTTACGATTTAGAAGATTATTTCAACTGCTCTATGCATTGTGAAGAAGAATTCACGATTGAAAAGTTCGGATCGGTAAGGAAAAACCCTCGATTGGAAAGGAGTTTTATAAACTTGACTTTAATAATGGTGTGGCTAACGACGCCCTCTTTGTGCGTGCTTTTGATTGTATTCTGTCCGTGTTTAAAGATAACTTGCCAACCAATTGTAAGGTGGGCACAAAAATAGTATTGAACGATATGAAGGCCCTTTACATCGAATATAGGCACCCGCACACCTTGAGTTGTGAAATAGTGTAAATCGTGTACAAAGCAACAATGATATAACTGTAGACTCCATCACGTGCGAGTTTAGTATTTTAGTTAAGCGCGGTAGAATATAAAGTGTATTTATTTTGATTTTATATAAGGTTTGCTGTTTATATATGTATTAATGGGCATATAGTTTTATCCTGTACTATTATTATTTTTTATATAAGTTTTGGTGTTTATATATATAAGGGCGTATTTGCTCGTATTTGCTCGTATGATGTAATGGTGTTTTATTTATTTCTTTTGGTTCTATATATAAACGATATTAGGAAATAACTGGGGATGGGAATATATACCAAATGGTTGGTTACGCCTTCTAAGCCGACTGAAGGGTTTCTAAGCCAACTGTTAAGAATAACTGTAGAGCGCAATCTGGCAGGTCAAACAATATATATATATATATATATATATATATATATACATCTGCCATTTACGCCTTCTAAGCCGACTGACGTATTTCTAAGCCAACTATCAAGAATATATGAATAGCGCAATCTGGCAACTGATAAGTTATACATATATACACACATATACCTGCTTTCTAAGTCTTCTAAGCCAACTGGCGGATTAGAGAGAGAGAGAGAGAGAGAGATTCATATCATTGTAAAACGATAGTAGTACATTATTGGGACATGTTGAATTCTATAATGTTCCTAAAGAAAATTTAAATCTATCCGTAAATAGTGCTTCTCGTACTTTAGTTAATAGATTGAAAATTAAGGAGACATCCGCCCTCTCTCTTGTCTTTAACAAATAAATAAATAAAATATACAGTGGTAACTGTCTAGCCCCCTCTAAGCATTGATAGCATCTCTTGCCTTTAATATATAAATAATTAAAATAGTGATACCAGACAACCCTCCATATATACAAATAAATAAATTCAATAATGGCAAGCTCCTCTAACTCCCTCTAACCCCCTCTAAGCATTGAGTGCATCTCTTGCCTTTAATATATAAATAATTAAAATATATAGTGGTAAATGGCAACTCGTCTATATATAAATAAATAAATTCAATAATGGCAACCCCTCTAAGCATTGCGATCATCTCTCTCTCTTGCCTTTAATATATAAATAAATAAATTAAATAACTGGTAACCGTTCCAGAAATAAAAATTAAAATAAATAGTGGTATCTGACAACTCATCTATATGTAAATAAATACCGGGTAATTAAAATAGTGGTATCTGACAACCTCCATAATAAATAAATAGTGGTATCTGGCAATTCCCGACCTTCTATATAACAGCTGTTGGTCCCTTGAATTCGCATAATGCGTCTGGCTGCGGCCAGGCGATGGATGGTCTCTATCCTTCTTAGGTTAAGGCTTACCTTCTTAGGTTAGGAATCCCCTTTCGGGGTGAGGCCTCCCCACCTTCTCCGACAAAGACTCGTCTCCTCCTCCTTTCTCTCTCTTAGGTTAGGTATACCCCTTTGGGGGGGTGAGGCCGTCCCACCTTCTCCCCAAAGAGGTTAGGTGGACTACGCCCCCAGCTTGCTGTGGGAATTGCCTCTCCTTTTTTGGCACCCTGGGGGTTGGCACTGGGGGATGGGGTTGCACCTTGCAACAAAAGGGTGAGGTGGGTGGCACTGGCACTCATTTGAACAACAATGCAATTGCTCTCCACACTCTCCTTTTGCGATCATACTACTGATTCAATCGGGCATAGCAAATATGACGGTTGTTGCTGTCCGGACCAACGTGCCCGCTGGATGTTCCGCGCCATCTACAGCCTGAAACTGTGGTTATTTTGTAACTAGTTCCATCTCCTAAAGCGACCATCTTCATCTCGAGGTCCTCGTTACAGGATGTTTGGATTCTCCTAAGAGACTTCAGTGTCTTTGTCGCTCTAAATTATTCGTCACATGTATTCATACCTGTCACCATCAGAAGAACTCAAAGGCCACGACAGCTTTTTGCCGACATTTGTCATACCTCAGCGAGATTCCTATGGGATTGGTCTTCTTTTATCAAGTAGTGTCATCTGAAGAGAAAAGGAGCATTGTCACGTCAATAAGGGAGAACGTTAGTTTAGAGGGACCCCCGAAGACAGTCATTGTCCGCAATCCAGGAGCAGAACAGGTCCATGACTTTGTCACCCCAAAGTTGACATCATCTATTTATAATCCTGGAGAGTGATGCGAATCATGGAAAAAGACACAAATGAGTGGGAGAATTTAAAAAATATATATACAGTAAGGAGTGGCCAAGGGCGAATGCCCGCAAAACCATCCCACGTCAGAGAGGAAGCAGAGAACTAAAATCAAGGTCCAAGGTTTAAAAGATGCCTGGACATTCTGCGTTTGAAAGGTTGAAGGTCATAGATACAGGGAAAGATGGATTGAGGAAGATTGTTCCAGGGTTGACCGGTTCAGTAGATGAAAGATTAAAAAATATCGGTTAACCATTACGTCAGAGAGTTGCACAGAAAAGGAATAAGAATTTGTAGGAAGTCTGTCACTGCGTGCTCTTCTTAAAGGAGGAGGCATGCAGTTAGAGAGTTCAGAAGTGCACTGTCCGTTATGATAATGATAGTAAAGATAGAGTAAGGCAACATTGTGGCGCAGAGAGAGATTGAAACAGTCAATAAGAGGTGGGGAATTGATAAGACGAAAAACCTTTGATCCCTTCCGGTCAAGAACAGCTGTGTAGGTTGATCCACCCCACACATAAGACGCGTACTCCATACAGAGCACATAAGCCCCCTGTGCAGAGACAGCAACTGAGTGGGAGTGAAGAAACTGCGAAACGGTACAACACACCTAACCTCTTAGAAACTGTTTTGGAAAGAGAGTATATTTGACCTTTCCAAGAAAGATCACGAGAAAAGGAAACACCAAGAATGTTAAGAGAAGAGGAAGGATTGAGTTGTGTAATGTTGAAGATAAGAGGAAAGTCATGTGAAAGATTGTGACAGTAGACAAATGACGGAACTAAGTTTTTCAGTCATTGAAAGCCACGAAGTTTTCTCTGGACCATATTATGAATATGGGACGCTTTGTGAATCGGGTGGAGAAGTGAAGGGTGGAAACATCGTCATAGGAGTGGGTAGGACAGGAAGTGCGACTTAATAGATCATTAATAAAATAAAAGGAAAAACATGAGTGACAGGAAAGTGGGTGGGTTAAAATAGTTTTTTTTATTTCTGTTTGATCAGAAATAACAAATCAAATGAAATGTATATGTTGATGCATATATACTCATATGCCCATATATACTCATATATATGCTCTTTTATTCTAATAGGTGGGGGAAATATTTCTGTACGTGGGCAACTGCCCACCCAGGTGGATGGGCACTGGGCAGTTGCCCACTTATAGAAAGATTTCCCCCACCTACTAGAATAAAAGAGCATATACAAGGTGTTTCACAACCGGTCTGCCATACTTTCGGGATGGAATCGAGTAAAAACGTTAATACAACATAGGTGCTATTTCCAACCATTGCGGAGCTACGGACGTTTTAAGATGTGCAAACAACAAATCCCTATTTGTGTGTAATTCGATAGATGGCAGCACTGGTGGTAGTTTCAGGTTAACGAAGTTACCACTACAAATCCTCAGTTTTTTTCTTTCAGTTGGTTCTCATCTGTGGTACGAGACACTGTGTTGCGCTAAGGTGAACAATCAAATCGAATCAACAGTTCACATTCGCTGAAGACGCTGATATCCATTTCATTTATGGATTCTGTGATAATAGCAACAGAGCGAAAGTTGGGGAATATCGAAGACGTTTTCCGAACAGCCGAATACCGAACAGGCAAATGTTTCGTGACACACACAAGAGATTAAGGGAAATATGGACAATTGTTCCACGTAACCAAGAACATGTAGCACGACAGCCCGTTGCTGTGGAGGAGCGCATACTGGACCTAGTACAACGTAGCCCAACTACCAGTGTTCGAAGGATTTCTAGACGAATTGGTGAATCCGTATCGCGTGTATGGCGAACCATACATGATGAGGGTTTGTATTCCTATCATTTGCAACCTGTGCAAGCTCTTCACCAGATGATTACGATAAACATTTTGCCACTGGATGGTTATGCATCGCCAAATTCTTAATCGCATACTGTTTAGTGATGAAGCACAATTCATTCGGGATGGAATTAACAATAGACGAAATTCCCACTTGTGGTCCGCCGATAATCCCCACGGTATTGTTGAAGGAAACTTTCAACATTGATTCTCGGTGAATGTTTGGTGCCGTGTAATTGGAGATCAGCTGATTGGACCGTTCGTTTTGGAACAACGATTAACTGCTGATATTTATCTGAACTTCCTGACGAACGAATTGCCGCTTTTGATGGAGGCTCCACCACATTTTGGTCGTCATGTTACGGATTACTTGAATCAGCGGTATGGGAATCGTTGGATTGGTTGTGCTGGTCCAATATCGTGGCCCCCGACCCGAGATCTCCGGACCTAACCCTGTTAGGTTTCTTTTTATGGAGCCTTATGAAAGAGATGGTCTACAAGACCAAAGTACAAACGAGAGGGGAACTCTTGCGTCGGATTATGGATGCCACTGCTTACATACGAGAATACCCGAAATGATTCAATGGGCAGTGGACTCTTGTTTGGAACGAGCAAGATTGTGCATTGAAAACCGAGGCAGACATTTTGAACATTTATAAGGTGTATCTCATAAAATGTAGCACTAAATACATCAGATTAATACTCTCGTTCACTTTTTTTCCGTGCACCTTAAAATGTCCGTAGCTCCGCAACGGTTGGAAATAGCACTGATGTTGTATTAACTTTTTTACTCGATATCACCCCCTAAAGTATGGCAGACCGGTCGTGAAACACCCTGTATATGAGTATATATGGGCATATGAGTATGCATGAACATATACATTTGATTTGATTTGTGTTATTTGTGATCAAATAGAAATACTAAAAAGAACTATTTAACCCACTCAATAAAGAATTTAGGACAGTCAGTAGAATTAAGAGATAGGTAAACAGCAAAGATGTGTGTAGTTCAAGATTAGCATGTAAGCCGTAGTCAGAGGGTATAGAATTCGGGAGATTCAAGTTTAGGAATACGAGAACAAGTTAGGTCATTATGTATATATACGCAACATCCACCTGTGGAGTGAAATTGAACATAGAGAAAGTAGGAGGATACAGAAAGTGGGTTGCTTACATTCGTCCCAAACACCCGAGTTTCAGTGAGGAAGAGAAGATGGAGTTTACAGGAGGAAAGGTGGGGTTCAACAAAGTGAAAATTTGAGGAAAGGCTACGAATGTTGCAGAAATTTATGAAAAGTGAATCAGGCAGAGGCCCAGAACATCTCGAGTGAGCAGTAGCAGAACCAGCCCTGCTGCCCGGATCTGCGTTTCCGGTATCGGCAGCGGGAATTCAGAAGTGTGAATATTTATGGTCTCCTCCTGAGGCGATTCCAATGGCATTATGTTGTTTTTTAATTTTTAAGAGATTTTGTAGTGCGTAAGCTGCATCTACTGTATGAGGGAGAGAAGTGTGTGTTTGAGAGCATGCCGGACTGCTCACAGGGTAGATAAAACCCGGAAAAGGTCACTAATAGCTAAGGAGGGCAGTGATAGTAGAAATGGGAGTTCAAGCACTCACCCTCTTCTGCCTAACGTCCCCCCCCCCGGAGTACTTCCCTGGTCGATTGGTATCCAGAATCTCTTCGCTTTGTTTCATTATCTTTATACGAGTATATATACAGGGTGAGAGAAAAGACTTCAAAGATTTTATACATACAACTATTTAGGTAACAATATTATGCAGAAGTGTTCAAATGATAGTAGTTTAATTTTCAAAGAGTTCTCCATTGGGTATGATACATTTGCGGATTTTCTCTGTGAAACTTCATTGTTCTTCTGAACATAACGAGTGGGGTCCTTTTCAGTTCTTCATCTTTTCTGCGGCCAAGGGCATTCACATTTGTATAAATGAAATCAGGAGTGCAGAGTTTTTCACGCAAATAAGCACAAAACCAGAAATCACATGATCTGGTGATCAGGTAATCAGGTGATCAGGCTGGCCAGTCGATTGGACCTCGCCCCCCAAAGCCATCTTCCTTCAAGGTTCGTATCCAGACTCTTATGGGCAGTTACAGAGTATTGTGGTGGCGCTCCATTATATTGATAAAGCCAATCCCTACCAACGCCATCATAAACTGTGACAAAACTTTGTCTCTCAATACTTGGCAATAGCGTTTTGGATCTATCGTATCTCTCGATATATCAACTGAAAGGAGTCCCGAATAACCAATGCACACCCAAACTGTTAGTGTAGCCGTTTTAAGGGGTTAATCCAATCTTATTTTGGGATTTTTTTCACCCACTAGTGAACGTTGTATCTGTTTCCTTTACTCGTTAAACCGAAGACACGTTCTTCTGAAAATTTTATCTTTCTCAGGAAATCTGGATCATTCTCATTGTCTCACTTGTCTCATTGTTTCAGCAAACTGTAGCCGTCTGTCACAATCATCGTCTTATATGAGCTGAGAGTAAATGACTATGAGATCATGGTACCCCTGTGATTTTAATATTTTTGCTACGGAAAATGTGGAAATACCCAATTCGTCTTGGACTTTTCTCGTTGAAGTTGTTGGATCCACTTGAAAAGTGACGAGGACATTTTCTTTGTTGTTGTCTCCTGTCGCCGTTACTAACCTTCCGCTTCTTGAGCCATCTTTTACCAGGCTCACTGTTTCCAAAAGTTTGAGCTTCCAGTATCGAAGAATGGTTGCATTTGGTCGTGGTTTATTATATTTTTCTTAAAATAAACGCAAACTTTCTCCACAATTATTATAAGAAAGAGCCAATGATATAACATACACTTTTTTTTCATTGCTGTATTCCATCTTTACTGGCATGGCGCTGACTGGGGCTAGGGCCTAGGGCAGTGATGGCGAACCACTGACCCGCGGGTCAAGTACTGACACACGAGGGAATTTTTAGTAACCCACGAGCTGTTATTTAAATAAAATATGACTTTAATTTTTTATATTTTCTGCCTTACATTTTTAAAATTATTTATTCTCCCACCGAAATAAACAGCTGATACACAATGAAACGTTTTTACACGTATAGTATATATTTAAAAATGTGCGTGTATGTATGACAACCGACCGAAATAAACAGCCGCGCGGTAAGTCCTTAAGTTTGGGAGTGCCAAATTATTAGTGCAGAAATTATCACCCATAAAAAAATAGATACAAAAAACGAAAAACTAGTTCTGAAAGTAGTGGAACTGGAAGGTTATTTCATGAAGAGTGGACTGTGAAATACGGTGTTATTAAACGAAATAATAAAGCTTTTTGTTGTATTTAAAAAGTGGACATTGTTGCTTGCTTTTATAATATTAAGCGACATTTTGAAAGTAACAACAAAAATTTGTGCTCAATGTCGGATGAGGAAAGGAATGAAATTATTATGCAGCAATTAAACCAATAGCAACAACAATCTGCTATTTTCAAAAGAATTTTTAAACCAAACAACAATATTACAGCAGCTAGTTTTCAATTATCATCTACCATTGCTCAACAGGAAAGCCACTTTCTGATGGTGATTATTTAAAAGAAGCTTTTATAAACTGCTCAGATTATTTATTTGAAGATTTTCAGAATAAAGATCAAATAATTAAACGTATTAATGAGTTAATAATTATCATGCACAAAGATGTATCTGATCAACTTTTATTGGATTTGACAAATGCTGGAATGTTTTCAATTTATTACAAGATCTTATTCTGAAAATATAATGAAGGAAGAGCTAATTAAATTGATGACACTGCCTGGGAAAACCACAGGACAGGATATTATGAATGAATGGAAGAAGGAATTCATCCAAATGAGTATTAATTTCAGAAATATTGCATCTGTGACGACTGATCGAGCTCCGAGCTCCGAGTATGATTGGAAAAAATGTTGAATTTGTTCAATTACTTAAACAAGAAGTGAAACACCCTTTAGTTTGAATTTCATTGTATTTTACACCAAGAAGCTCTTTGGGCAAAGAAAAGTTTAAAATCACTTGAAAATGCGATGTCTCTTGTGACGAAGATTGTCAATTTTATAGTTGCTCACGACCTTAACAAACGTCAATTTACCGAACTATGAGATGAGGTTGACTCCCAATTTTCAGGGTTAGTCATGTATAACATTGTCAGATGGTTAAGTCGTGGTCAAGTTTTGAATCGCTTTGTTGAATTGTTAGAAGAAATAAGATATTTTTTTAATAAAAAGGAACATGAATATCCAGAACTGACTGACATGAATTGGTTGTATGACTTACATTTTTTCGCTGATTATACATTTCATTACAATGTCTTAAATAAAAAGTTGCAAGGTCGCGGCTATGTTGTATCATCAATGTTTGAAAATATTAAAGCTTTTGAAAAAAAAAATATATTTTCTCAAAAGATCTGGAAGAAGGAAAGTTTAAATATTTTCCATTATTGCGGAAACACTTCTTGACTTCAAAATATTTTGCAGACAATGAAGAAAATAAATCCGACGTGCTCAAAAAGTACTCTTCAATAATAAGAGATGCCAGACAATCACTTTCAGAGAGGTTTTCACAAATCCGACAAATTGATGCAACATTACAATTCATCCAATTTCCCCATACTATTGAATTTGAAGATCTTCAGTTATCAGCTTTTCATTGGCTTGACATTGGTAATTTAGAAATGGGATTAGTTGACTTCCAAGAGAGTGCAGTATAGAAGACTAAATTTATTGATCTTAATCTGAAGTTACAAGAAAAGGAACTGGAGTCGTCAATTTTGGGTGTAACCAGAGAAAAACAATCAATAGAAAGAGTAGAGAATCTTATTCTTGCAGAATAAAAGTCTTTACCAAATTCTTTTGCATCAATGAAAAAGCTAGCATTAGTTCTGCTAATAATGTTTGGTTCATCTTATTCATGTGAACATTTGTTTTCCTCCATGAATTTCGTCAAATCCACCACTAGGAATCGCTTTGGCACAGATATGAGTGTTGCATGTGTGAGACTAAAGACAACTAAATATAAACCTCCGATCAAAACATTAGCAACTAAAATCCAACAACAAGTTTCTCACTAAAAATATTAAGTAAATAAATTATTGTAACCCAATTTAGTTTTTTTAAAAATCAAAAGTAACAAAAATGACCCACCAGCAAAAAAGGTTTGCCACCACAGGCCTAGGGCCTAGGGTCTTCTGTTCTAGCTTAGAGTCATTCCTGGGCTTGCATAGTTGCTTTGAAAAGTATCGTATACACCGCAGTGATATCATTGGAATTTAGTTATTATTAACAAATTATTTGCATGTATAAAATCATTAAAGACTTTTCTCCCACTCTGTATATGTATGTATGTATATATGTATAGGCAAACAAAATTCCTCTTTCTCGGCTGTTTGTTTTATAGCTGGAAGTTGTAAACAAGTTAATAAAACCCCACGTGGGCACGAACCGGCCACAAAGACAAAAGCAAATTTTATTTTGTGTTCCCAAAATGTCAGCAAAAACTACATGTCATCAGAGCCTATATAAATGCGAGTCCACTTCAGATCGCTCTCACTTTTTGTTTATTGCGTTTTCACGCATTTCTTCTTTACAAGTCTCCATTCAAACATAAGAAGTAAATCATCACTTGAGGCGACCTACAATTTCATCCCGCCAGAAGCAAACATCACTTTTGCAAGATTTCTACTGGCGTCATCCTTCTGGTCCACGCCTCACTCATTCTTCATCACAATTCGATCGTCGAAGCGTCATCTTTCTCACAAGAAGACCTCATCACGCAGTTTACGCCGGTGGCCTTTCCGTCTTCAGTCATCTTCGTCAAAATCGCAGGTTTATAAACCTCTACTTGGCCTTTGTTACGTTGTGATAGGCCATTCGTATTCAACGCTTACACCTCTACAAACTCTGCCTAATTGTGTAGGCCCTCTTCAAAGTGTTCTCAATGCAGTTCAATTTAACTCACGCACTTACGAACGCAAGTCTGCCTAGTCCGTTTACTGTACCAATATCGTACTTTCATTACTTCAGTTATGATTGGCTTAATTACTTATTATTGTGTGCTCAGTACAGTATATCTCATTACCTTAATTTGTGTTCTTCTCATTTTTGCATTCAATTAACTCATGCTGTGTAAACCCATTTCTTATTGCTAATAATCAGTCATTGTAATATAGTACAATTACCGTACACATAATTGTTAATCACTGAACAAATAATTATTTTATTTTTCTAATTAAACAAAAAAACAAACAAAAAAAATCGTTTTTATCTCCTTTAAATATTGTGTATTTGGTTTGGTAGACCAAATTGGTGACCTCAACCATATTTGTTTACTTCTTATCCTGAGCCGACACGTAGGCCACTGTATATATATATATATATATATATATATATATATAAGGAATAAGAGGACGAGAAGGTGGTACATGTTTATTAGTCAGACGTTTCGGAAATTCAATTTTCATTATCAGTGCTAAAAAATGAAAAGTAAAAATGTGAACAAGTATAGTGAATAAAAGATTTTATACAATATATATGTATGCAGTCCTATGATAATTTAAAGTTAAAAAGGGTACATGAAATGGTGGAGGTAAAACGATAGTTAAAATATACAAATATTATAGGGCAACACAAAAATTTAAAACAAATCTTTCCAGGTTATTATACGATGGGGAGGGGGGCAATCTAATTGTATAAAGGTTGGGAATGGTTGACTGTTGAAATATCCATGTTAGGAGCAGGAGAGTGGTAGCGGATTTCTGTTTCAGCGATGGTTGAGAAGAAATTATTTAGGTATGTTTAAGTTGAAGGCAGAACCAGTCGTTGAGGGTTGGTTTTGTACTAAGGATGTATAGGGATTCGAGGATGGGAAGGTCGGTTGGTTGGTATGCTGAATTGATAATTATGAAATTGGTGGTGAGCACTAATAAATACTAATAAACACTTTTATAACTTTAAACCTCATAAAGTTTTTTCCCCCCTAATCAACAGTAAAGACCGCTTGCCTAAAAGAATTATCCAGGGATGACTCCATCATAATTTCACGTCCTGACAAAGGCAAAGGTACATTTCTTCTTAGCAAATCAGATTATATTAATAAGGTTAATAACGTCCTCAACGACTCCACCAAATTTAAAAAGATTAATGACAGCCCTCTAACACTTTCCCTAAAAATTGAAGATAAAATTAACCGTTTCCTCAAAGAATTATACGATCAAAATAAAATTTCGGAGGATGTTTACAACCAAATACGATCTTCCGGCTCGTCCCCGGTACTCTTTACGGCCTCCCTAAAATACACAAACCAAACTTACCCATTAAACCTTTCCTTTCTGCCTACACCACCCATAATTACCACCTAGCAAAATTCCTAATTCCCACCGTAACCCTCCTAACGCAGAATGAATATTCTGTCGCCAATTCCTACGAATTCGCCAAAGAGATACTGACGTTCAACAATTCAAACAGCCTCCATATGCACAGCTTTGATATGTATCTCTCTACACTAACGTACCAATCAAAGAAGACATCGACATTTGCATCAACAATTTATTTTCTAACAATCAGAGCACAGTCCTCAACCTAACGAAACAAGAATTCACCAAACTGCTCACTCTTGCTGCTTTAGACACCTACTTCTTTTTCAATAAACAACTTTACCAACAAACCGATTCACTAGCCATGGGATCCCCCCACTTAAAGGCCACACTAGACAACATCCAGCGTTAAATTTATATTTATATTAAAAAAAAATTATACTAACACGAACTTAGATGTAACTCGTACTAACACGAACTTAGATGTAGCTCCTAGCGTAAACTAACCCGCATTTTGTTATACTCTTCATGCTTTTTTTTTCTCATCCTCTCTTTACTTGTATGTCTGTAGTTTGCATGGTATGACAGTGTTTCTTTGAGTTAAGACTGTGTTTGCATGGTTTGTAAGCATTTTTATTTTACTTCTTTTCATCTTTCACCCCTTTCCTATTCTCTTCAACTATTTTTTTTCGACTTGTCGGCAGTGGCCCGCAGATGATGATGATGAGTCTTTCTCTCTCTTTTTCTGAATGAATGTTAACCCACGAATGATAGGTGTTGCTACTTACTTAACCCTTTATTCTCTTTTTTTTAACCCCCTACTCTCTTCTTTCTCTTGGGCTAACCTTAGAGTGGATCTTAGGGTCTTTGTTAGCCTTAGCTTCTGTAGATCTGTAGATCTTTGTCTGTTACCACGAAAATAACTGGCTACTCCACTGTCCCACCCATTACTGTTATATTTATTTACTTTGATTGGGTTCAGAATCCCAGCTGAGCCCTGAACGGCCAAGATCTGAGGGGCTACTTTAACTTATAAACTAAATTAAGCCAGACTAAAACAAACTTACGGACTTGGAGGTCTATTAGGTCCTACCCTAGGGATGCTGACTCGATGTGGGCCTACCTTAGGCCTCAGTTGCATAAAATTAAGAAAAACAAAAGGGGCACTATTTATGGTCTTCTTTCTAAACCTTGCAACAACAACACAACCTGCACCATTGCACGATGCAACAATCTTGTATCTAAACAACCAAACTGAATTGCAAGAGAGCTCTCTATAAGACCACGCCCTGTAAGTGCCGCATTCAACAAACGAGTAGGAAGGACGCTCCAGTGCCCCCACAAAAAAATGATGCCACAAGAGTGCCCAAACAGTGATGCCACAAGAGCCCAAAAATGCTAGCTCTAAATTAAGTGAATTTTTCACTAACCTTACAATTATGAGATGGTTATATATACACCTTAACTTAATATATACAAGCAATGCTGGATCAATCAGCTTAGTCATCATATCGCCTTGGGACAACAATGGCTCGTCCTCTTCTAGATTTTCTAACAATTACAAACCTATATAAAATATACGTCAATGACACTTTTCTCCTCTTTCACAATGCTCTAATGCCCCTCTTTTTCTTAACTATCTCATTTCCCAGCATCAAACCTTCAAGTTCACTAAAGAAGACGAATCCAACAACACCCTACCCTTTTTAGATATAACAATAACAAAACAAAATAATAAGTTCAGTACTTCATATATCGAAAACCTACATATTCAGGCCTAGGTACTAACTACTTTAGCCACATCCCTTCTCTATATAAAATTAACAGTATTAAAATCTTAATCCAGCGTGCTTATCAACTTTGTTCCTCCTACTTATCCTTCCACAACGAAATAGAATTCATTCACAATTTCAGCATTAGTAACTCTACCAAAACATTAACTACAATCTCTAACTAGAAATTTTCTCAAAACATTTATCAACCTCCCCTTAAAGTCCCCACCGTTAAAAAAGATATACAATATTTTTCTTTTCCCTACTACAACTATATTAATTGCAAAATACAATCAGAACTTCGCCACCTACTCACCCCTCGTTACCCTCAAATTAACCTTCAATTTGTATTCACCAATAATAACAGCATCAAATCGTACCTCAACCATAAAGAAAACCCCCAAGCCCTTTGTTTCGTCCACTATCTACTGTTTCAACTGTACTCACTGCAAAGCGAGTTATATTGGCAGCACCATTCGCCAATATCAAACAAGAGTGGACGAACATCGCTGCATTTCTACCAGAACATTACAACCTTTAAACAAACCATCAAAATCACCAATAAAAGATCATTGCCACCTCCACAATCACCTACTGCTCCTCACCAATTTCAAAATTATCAATTCAGCATACCAACCAACCGACCTTCGCATCCTCGAATCCCTATACATCCTTAGTACAAAACCAACCCTCAACGACTATAGTTCTGCCTTCAACTTAAACACACCTAAATAATTTCTTCTCAACCATCACTGAAAAAGAAATCCGCTACCACTCTCCTGCTTCTAACAAGGATACTTCAACAGTCAACCATTCCTAAATTTTATACAATTAGATTAACCCCCCCCCCATCGTATAATAACCGGGAAAGATTTGTTTTCAATTTTTGTGTCGCCCTATAATATTTGTATATTTTAGCCATCGTCTTAACCCCGACATTTCATGTACCTTTTTTAAATTTAAATTATCATAGGGCTGTATACATATATTGTATAAAATCTTTTATTCACTATACTTGTTCACTTTTTTACTTTTCATTTTTTAGCACTGATGATGAAAATTGAATTTCCGAAACGTCTGACTAATAAACATGTACCACTTTCTCGTCCTCTTATTCCTTACTAAGTTGTGGTTCCCCAAGAACAAACCCTTCAATCACGTTATTATATATATATACACACACATATATACACACATATGAAGTTTTTCAAAAAGTATCCGGACTGATGCAATTATAGACAGAATATGGTACTTATAGGGTTTGGGGCTTACTCTCCCTCAAAGTACGCTCTTTCTGAAACCACACACTTTACCCAACAATCCTGCCACTGTTGAAAACATTTTTCAAGAGCACTTTTCGGAATGGCCAAAAGATGCTCCGTCGAATTTCTTTTCATGGTCTCAACATCATCGAATCGGTGTCCTTGTTTGTCATCGCTAATCCCCTAGAGACTCTAGATCTCTCAGTTACCTACTAAAAAAAATAATTGCGCGCGCGCGCGCGCGTGTGTGTGTGTGTGTGTGTAGAAATTCCTTCTTTTCATATTTCCGGACTTTTGTTTCCTATTTTCAGGTCACTAATCCACAGCTTTTTCAGACCCTTCTGCCTACCTGTTAGATTGGGAAAGTAATTTTAATTTTCATAAAAACATTCTTCTAGATATGGCCCATAACCTCGGCGAGTGTTCCGACTGCGATAGAAAACTTCCCCAGTACTTTTTTACCGCTTTTTCTTCAAACCCTTTAGTTTGCAGATTTTGAGTAAACGGAGCTGAGGGAGAAATACAAGCGGCTGATGCGGACTCTAAAGCAGTGATTCTTATTCTTATTATCAATGTTACCGCTAGAGCTATCCAGGGAAATTAGACTTACCCCCATCACGAAAAATGGTCAAAAAAACGACAAAAGATGATTTGAGGAATGGGTTATTTAATAATACCTAAAATATTGAAAATTTTCCCTCAGACTATTACTCCCCTGAAAAAGGCAGAATAACCTTCGGGGGTAATTAACCCCAGGTTAAGAACCATTGCTCTAAAGGATAGAACTAATAAATTAATTTTTTCAAGAATTCTCCAAAGAATAGCAGGGTCCGATAACATTTACAGAAGAGCTACCTACATGAATAATACTCTTAAGTCCCTTTGCCAAACATGAAAATGTTGAAGTCTTCGATTTGTGGAGTAATTTTTCTAATAAAAATGATTTATTTCTGCGAAATGGTCTTCACATGAATGGAGTGGGTTCCTGATCTTCAAGTGATTCTTATTTTGAACTATAAATAATTTTTTGTTAATTAGAATTTTTGTGCATTTGGTAAATATAATTTTCGCGTAGGTTTCGATTAATTTTAACCAACTTTTACCTCAAAAGCAGTATACAATTTAAGCTCAAGTATGAGATAATGTACAATTTTGTAGCAGACATTATCACCGATGGTTAGTTTTTATTCAATATAAATATAGATTCCATTATTCGAAGTTCAATTTGATCGGTGCATTTGGAAACAATCGTGAAAGACTCCCTACTTAGTGGATGATCTTTATATCTGCAATGGTTTCTAACTGCTGAAAAATTTGGATCTTTCAACTGAACAAAAAAGTTCAAATTATTTATTACTGAAACCAGGAGTGTGGTGTTGAAAAATTTTCCAGGGCTGCAGTTGAGATTGATCCTGCATTTTGGAATTGTTTTTTGACTGGTATAAGATCACTCGGGTGTTACCTGTACTTGTTTGTACAGGCCTAGCTTAGCTTATTCTGATAGCCTAGCCTAACCACAAGGTAAGACTCCCACTTCACCTAACCTGAGTAACATTTTGTTTTATAGGCCTACTTTCTTCAGCTTTCTCATCTTGATCCTGGACCAGCGAGAAAGTATGAAACTGATTGGTTAGTTCTATGAGGACTACAGTGACTGTAGGGTTTGTAAAAAGGAAGTTAAAAGTAAAGATAGAGCTATTGCATGTGATAGCTGTGATGACTGGTATCACGTAAGCTGCAAAGGCCTTACAAATGATATATATATAAAGGTATAAATGCTGCTTCTAAGCTTAATGTCAACTTGATGTGGTTTTGTGACAAGTGTAGTACTGTTATAAAAAATTTTAATAAGTCCAGAGGGTCTATTAGTGAGGGAGAGGTCAGACCAACTTATAGAGATACTGCAGTTGAGCCTAAATCTAGTGAAGTAGCAGTTCAAGTTAACTTAAATGTCCCTATACCTCATAGTGAGCCCAGGCCTAGGTATCCTCAGACAATTTCTGAAAATGATGAGTGGACTAAACCTAGGAAGACCTGGAAAGCTAGAATTCAAGAGCCAGGAAAAGTGTCCTCATAGAACTAACCAATCAGTTTCATACTTTCTCGCTGGTCCAGGATCAAGATGAGAAAGCTGAAGAAAGTAGGCCTATAAAACAAAATGTTAGCAATAATAATCCAGACTCATATAAACCCAGGCACTCTAAAGCTATAGGTGTGTTTGAACCAGCATCCGTTATAGGTGACTCTCAAGTGAGGGGCCTAGGATCTAAATTACCTAGAGGTAGCATAGCTTACTGTTATCCAGGTGCAGGGATAAATAGAATTAGTAATAAAATTATAGAAAAAGGATCTGGTATTGACCTAACTGTACCAAAGAATATGGTTATACATGTAGGTGGAAATGATATATAGGGTAAGCACTCCGAAGAAATCATGGAGTCATATAAACAGCTATTATGAAGTTAAAGGAACGGAGACCTAACCTTGAAACATCTATCACAGGTATAATTCCCAGGATACATGAGAATAAAAAGTGGTACTCACAAGCACTATATATAAATAGTAGGCTTAAGACACTATGTCAGAGCATGGAAATTACATATATCGAACTGTGGAATAAATTTCACAAAAAAAGAGAGTTCTATAACAGAGATGGAATTCACCTTAATAGTAAAGGGACTGATTTACTATCAAAGATTGTATCACATAATTGACTAAAAACCAAGGAATAGGCCAAATTAGTACAAATACCAATACTCTTGATAACAATAAACTACTAAAAAATATAATTAAAACTCAAAAGAAAAAGGTCAACAAAGAAAGTAAAAGAGATGCAAATAATATACCATCACAGAACAAGAACCAGACTAAATTACAAGCAAAATATTCCAAGGGTTCTTTGTCATTTTTCTATGTAAATGCAAGAAGTATCCGAGATAAAATAAATGAATTCAAGGCATACATAGGTATTGAAAATCCTGATGTTATGATTGTCACTGAAACTTGGACAAAATTCAGTCCGATACCAAATAGTCCATTTAGTGAAAGAGATAATACTATTACTTATGAAATTGACGGTTATGAACTTTTTTATTATGAACGTAAATATTCAGAGGGTGGCGGAGTGTTTATTTATGCCAAGACAAATCTGAATCCAGTTGAAGTTACCTCCGTTAAAGAAGAAATAGTTGAATCTGTAGGGATAGATATTGGGCATAAAAATGCCAGGAAAATCAGGATAGGGGTATCTATAGACCACCTGAGGGATGTTCAGTTGGAGGAATCCCCAAAAGTAGAGAAGAAACTAAGTATGTAGAAAATAAACTTATTGATGAAATAAATAAAGCAATGACAAGCAATATTATTATTGTTGGAGATTTCAATTATAGGCATATAGACTGGGAAATATTACAAACACCAGAAAGTAATGAGAGATTCTTAGACTATAATTGAGAATGGTTTAACCCAGTTAGTAAAGGAGCCAACCAGGGCCGATACCATTCTAGATTTAATTCTAACAAATAATCCAGATACCTTCCAGGATATCTCAGTTTCAGAAACACTAGGTTCAGGTGATCATTGTATCCTTCGGTTTAATATTGTTTGTAATTCAAGACCTAGTGAAAATAAAGTAGAAGTCCCAGATTTTAAAAGAGGAAATATAAATGGACTAGTAAATGATCTGTGTCTAATAAATTGGATAGATATTCTACAGCCTGAACAGACAGTAACGAGTATGTGGGAAAAATTTAAAAGTATAATAATGAACATACAAAGGAAGCATATCCCACAGTGTAAAATCAGAACTGGAAAAAATAAAAAACAACCTTGGATAAACTGCAATGTAAAAAGAGCAATCAGAGAAAAAACAAAAGCATTTCATAGATTCTAAAGAACTAAAAATGGCACAGACTCCGAAATATATAAAAGTAAAAGAAGCATTTGCAAGAAAGCAATCAGAGATAGCAAACGAGACCTGTTAAAAAGCCTAGCCAAGAATTCAAAAACAATCCTAAGAAGTTTTTCAGTCACTTCAATTTGAAAAGTAGAGTGAAAAAGAAAATTGCCCCCCCCCTCCATATAGATGATAAAACTATAGATGATGATCTTGAAATAACTGAAGAACTAAACAAATACTTCTCATCAGTATTCACAAATG
This sequence comes from Bathynomus jamesi, assembly GCA_023014485.1. Taxonomy (NCBI): domain Eukaryota; kingdom Metazoa; phylum Arthropoda; class Malacostraca; order Isopoda; family Cirolanidae; genus Bathynomus; species Bathynomus jamesi. The sequence continues at coordinate 607,826 of JAJOZX010000516.1, read as the reverse complement.
AAAATTTAAATAATATTCCTGATCTTATACTACCAGGACAAGAAGAGAAATAAATGAATTATGGGTAACAAAACTAGATATCCTAAAAGCAATAGATAAATTAAAAATGGAAAAATCTCCAGGGTCAGATGAAATGCATCCAATAGTCATAAAAGCTGCCAAAAAGAATATAGCACAGGCACTAGAAATTATTTTTAATAAATCATTGATATGTACTGAAATTCCAGAGGATTGGAAGAAAGCAAATGTGGCTCCAATCTTTAAAAAAGGAAATAGAAACTTGACAAAAAACTACAGACCCATCAGTCTCACCTCCATTATATGCAAATTACTCGAAAGTATCGTTAGAGGTAAAGTTACTGACTTCCTTGAAGAATGCATCCTTATAAATGATAGCCAGCATGGCTTTCGAAATGGAAGGTCCTGTCTAACCAACTTGATTGAATTTTATGATGGAGTCCTATTGCATTTGGACAATAAAGAGCCAGTAGATATAGTGTACTTAGAGTTTGCAAAGGCATTTGTTACTGTTCCTCATGCAAGATTGTTGGTAAAAGTTAGAGCCCATGGTATAAGAGGTCATATAGCTGACTGGATAGAAGAATGGCTGAGAAACAGAAAACAGAGAGTTCATCTAAATGGAAATAAATCTACTTGGAGACCCATATTGAGCTTTTTGTTGTCTATATGAATGATCGAGAGAAGGGCCTCTCATGTAAAACCTCAAAATTTGCTGATGATACAAAATTAGGCCATAATGTTAAGTCAGTAGCATGAGCAATGACAATACAAAAAGATTTAGACAGACTAACAGCCTGGGCAGATAAGTGGGAGATGAAATTTAATGTTAAGTGCAAGGTTATGCATATTGGGCCAAAAAATCCAGAATTTGAATACAATATGAATGGAATTTGGATTAAAAATGATGATAAAGAGAAAGACTTGGGTGTCACTGTGACTAATGAACTTAAACCCTCAAATCACTGTTGGTAATCAGAAATAAAGCAAATGCTAGACTCAATCTCATGCAGAGACACATTGAATACAAATCACCCAATATTATAAATAGGCTGACCATACGTACCGTTTTGAACGGGACAGTACCGTTTGTTTTATATTTCCTGGCCGTCCCGTCGTTTTAATAAAAATGTCAATTTTGTCCCGGTTTATGTACTTACTTTTTCATGAATACAGAATATTACATAACCCCCGTCCCTTTTTTGCCATCCCAATGTCCCGTTTTTGTCTCAAGGAAATATGGTCAGCCTAATTATAAAGCAACTATACATTTCATATGTGAAACCCCTCCTCGAATACTGTATTCAATTTAATAGTCCCTATTTGATACAAGATATTGAAAAACTGGAAAAAGTACAGGAACGAGCAAAAAGAATGATCCCCTTTCTAAGACAATTGACATATAAGGAAAGACTGGTGTATCTAAACATGTTCTCATTAAAAAGGAGGAGGTTAAGGGGTGATACGATAGAGGTGTATAAAATGATAAAAGGGTTGGATAAGATAGATTTTGATTCTCTTTTCATTAAAGATCACAATAACCAGACTAGAGGTCATAGTATGAAATTATTTAAGCCAAGATGTAGAACAAATTTAAGAAAACATAGTTTTACAAACAGAGTAATTAAGTTTTGGAACAGTCTGACAGAAGAAGTGGTGACTTCAAATACACTTGATTCTTTCAAAAGAAGGTTGGATAGTTTGATGTCTGCAAGGGACATCTGGTGATGGTGTTTAAGCCCATTTTTATTGCACAAATGGTACTAGTTTATTTCATATATATTATGTGCATTTGGGTGATAGATCCCACAGCTCAACACAGGTGTTGTGGGATATAGGGAGGCAGCATCTGGGTTAGGGGATACTCTCTGTCCTTACACACCCCATTTAAAGAGATTCCTCTGCTGAGCGGTGCCCCCCATAGTACTGTGAGGTATTGAAAAACTCATGATCTTCACTTGCCCCACAAACACCTTTAAATGGGAGACCCAAAATGGGTGCACACATATTTCTACATTACTGTACAGTCTTTACAGCCACACCTACACTTTTCCTCCTACGTGTATATATATTGTAATGCATATGGTTGTAAATTGTGACTCGGTCCGCAATTGATATGGACCGTGACTTATTTTTGGTTGGCAAGGTACTGGTATTGATGGATACCGTAATGAAATTGACTGGATTCTTTGGATCTGATATATTTGCATGTCAGTTATAAATAGATATAGAGTGTAACATATTTGTGGATAGTAGCCTATTATGACTTTGATCCTCTGGATCCAGAGATTCTATCTTTAGTTTTAAATTGACAATTAATTAGTTTTGTAAAAATTGGTTGTTGCCAATGTACAGGCAGTTTTTACATAGTGGAGCCACCTCGATGGGCCGAAGTGGCCCCTAGTGTGCCCACTATAAAATTTTTTTATGTTCTTATGTTCTTATATGGTATTACAGAGCTCTGCGATGGCTTTTCAGACAAATAACAGCGTAACTCCTACGAAAGCGACCAGCCAAACATAAATTTTCCTTACAGTGAACGACTGCCTCAACGAAGAACCTCGAGATTCTACTACGGTATTCAAAATTTTAGAAATGTATTTTATATTAATGCTCGAAGTTTAAGATTTGATAAACTATGAAGTATTGTCCTTGACCAAAAATTTGAGAGTGTAGGAATTACTGAATCCTGGTTAAATACAGAGCGTAGCGATTTCCTCGGGAATATCATTTAGAAATTCATAATATAAATACGATGTTTATTGAAATTAAAGACCACTCACGAAATAAATTAATTACGGGTTTAGTATACTGTATAGGCCTTCCCCTCAGACTGTCAATAGTGATAATAGACTACAGGAAATAACTTTTGATGAAAGTAGCGAACATTATGCGACAATTAAGGGAGATCTTAATTTACTTTGCAAAGAGTCGGATGGTCCTTTACAGTTTAATTCTCGTCGTCGAATGTACGAGAGTTTGCTGGAAAGTTCACTTTTTCAAGTTGTCAAGGAACCCATTGAGAACTCAGTATTCTATGTTTAGTTTTAAATAGAGACCAAGACTTATTTGGTAATATCTTTGTAGGAGACTATTTCTCCACCAGTGATCTCGGGCAAATAACATTTAAAATTAAAATCACTGTTCATAATTCGGAAAGAACTAAATTTCGTGACATGAAAAAGCCACTTTTGACCCATAACTGGGATGAGGCTCTATCGCGCGATGATATTAAGGGCACATGGATTTCTTTTTTAATTGGTTTAAACGTTTAAAATCAAGTAATATTCCATTAGGTAAAAAGGGACTGCCGAAGTTTGTTAAACCTAAAATGGTAGAACGCTGAAATGAAAAGTAGCTTAACGTTAAACAGGAACGTGTATTTAAAATTTAAAGAAACCAGTAATTTGTCCGATGAAAATGCTTACAAACAATTGAGAAAACGAAACATAAAACTTATTAGAAAAAGTGGATCACCTGAAGATCAGGGCCCCCAGCCTTCTTTAGTTAGCCTTATAAGGCTAACTAACGAAAATATCACAACCTAACCTAACCAATCGTTAGGTCAACTGTACGCCCTTCACGATTGGTTAGGTTAGGCCGTGATATTTTCGTTAGTTAACCTTATAAAGCTTAATCCGAAAAAGTAAACACAACTGTGAGCTAGTGTATATTGAGTGAGCCAAATTAAATCGAATCCGAAGGAATTTTACATTTATGTTAGGAATAAAAAAGTAGCTTCGCAGACGATTCATACACTCATAGGCGAAAACAACGAAAAAATTTACGATGATTTTCAAATAGCGGAATTTTTTTTTTAAATTCTTTTCTTCCGTGTATACTAAAAAAAAATGATAAACATTTCCATTCCCGTAATCATGTTCAGTGATCATTCAAAGCTTAACGATTTTACCATTAGAACTGAAGTACTCTCGGCCATGTGTAAAATTAATCCTTATAAAACTCAAGGGTGCTCTTCCAATATGCGCTCTCCGCGAAACTGTGATCTACCATATTCCAACTAATATTCCATATTCCAGGCTAACTAACGAAAATATCACGACTTAACCTAACCAATCGTCAAGGGCGTATAGTTGACCTAACGATTGGTTAGGTTAAGTCATGATATTTTCGTTAGTTAGCCTTATAAGGCTAGTTTCACGGTAGAGCACGTATTGGAATGTGGTAGATCACAGTTTCGCGGTAGAGCACATATTGGAAGAGCACCAACTCAAGGTCCATATAAGTTCTACCCTAGGGTACTTAAAGAAATTAACTGCGCAATAATCTCTCCTGTAAATTATACTGAAGATTTAATAATTATAAAACGTTAGAGTCTGGAGAAATTCCATTCGATTGGAAACTTGCAAACAGTACGCCAATATTTAACAAAGGGAACAAATTGCTTCCGGGAAATTCTAGTCCCCTTAGTCTGACTTCTGTAGATGATAAGCTTATGGAGATGATCGTTCTGGAGAAAATAAGGGGTTCCAAAAAACCTTAGCCCCCCCCCATTTGCAGCTTACATGTTTACTTATATCGAAATAGTTTTTAGTGATTATAAAAATATATAAAATTCTTTATTTATTGCAGGTATTAAAATTACTCTAGCTGATAAAGTGATAATATAATGGCTTCTCAATTAATTGGTGATTCGGAGAGGCAACGTGTGATAGATCGCATACGAGCAATAACATTTCGGGAAACTCGTGATGCTGGAGCCACCTTTATAACACGTTCATGGGTTGCCAAAAAGTTGCGAAGAAGTGAGGACTTCGTCAAAAGAAATTGGAATAAAACTTTGGATGAATGTGAAATGGATACAACCAAATCTGGGCGCCCAAATTTGCCACTCACTCAGGAAACAAAGGACATCGTTGAAAGCGGTACGCGTAAGCTGAAAAACAGCTGTGCTAAACTTCCTAGAGAGATCGAAGTTTTGGGAGGAAAGATCGTTTGTGGTGAGATCATTCAACTGTACCGTCATAGGCAAGGTTTAGAGCCTTGGCATGAACTTCCAAAGCCAAGAAAAACTCAACTTAACAAAGATGACAGAATGTGGTTTGCCCATTATCTTGAAGATTGGGATGTGGAAGATTTCATGCATTTAACTGTCTCCGATGAATTTTTTGTTTACGTAACACGTCGGCCTAACTACCAAAATGATCGAGTGTGGGCCACAACACCAGATGAAATCGATGACAATGAACATTATCGCGAATTATTAAAAAGTCCAGACTGTGTTGGTGTGTTTGTTTTGTTCACTGCAAAGAAGCTCATGTGGGTGCTGAAGCCAAATGGTCATAGTTTGGATGGACAGTATTTTCGTGATATTATTTTATCCCAGCATGTCATTCCTTTTCTAAGAAACCCAAACAATGTTATGGATGTCGATCAGGTCACACTTCTGCACGATAAGGCCCCTGCTTTAAGGCATTAGTCACTCAACAGTTGTTGCGGAACCATGAGATCGATTTCTTTGGAAATGAAGAATGGCCAGGAAATTCTCCTGACCTGAACGTCTGTGAACACATTGGATCAGTTATAAAGGACAAAGTTGAATGTCTCTTGTTTCAAGAACCTGCAGCAAATCGATTTTCGAAGGATACAATGAAGCAACACATTGAAACTGTTTTAGCAAATTTGCGTAACGATCAAGATCTATTCACATCACTTTTGGCAAGCTACCCAAAGCGAATTCAGGCTGTCTTGGAAGCCAATGGCGGGAACGCCAAGTTTTAATTGTTTCTCATTAAATGCAGGATTAAATTCTCTTTTGTAAGGTATGTTTAGTTTTACTGTACTTCTAATGGTTTAGTCCATGGGCGGGGGGGGGATCTAAGGTTTATTGGAGCCCCATAGTTAATCACTTTAAAAATGAATAAATTAATCAAAGATTCTCAACTTTGAAGACTGACTCTCGAATGTATTTGACTTTGATACATAAACTAGGAAGTACAATTGAAAGCCCTTAATATTACGTGAAGTTGGCATGCACTTCTAGAGAACTTATTTAGTTTATACTAAAGTATACTGTACCTTACAAGGGATTATTATTTCCAGCATTTTCAGATTAGACAAGGCATACGCTGTAGCTGTTAGCAGTCAGAATTTTTTTTATCACCAAGAGTGAGTGGATTCCGCTTCGGAAGTAACAGCATACCCCCCCTCCCACACACACACGATATATATATATTTATTTATATATATATATTTATATATATTACATATGTGGATATGTGTGTGTGTGTGTGTTCCCTCGTATCACTGGAAGGGAACCTTTTGGGTTGTTTTAAGCGACTTCTGCTCTGATGGCTGATGCTGCTGCGTCCCCGTAACAAAATTTGCTACTCGATGAACTGTTTGATATTTATAAATGCCGAAGGAGATGAAAATGAGTTTTATCCAATCCTCTAAGTTTATATTAATGATGACTGTGTTGTATTTATATATTTAATTAATAATTTAGAATAACTTTTTAATTGAGATACAGCGGCGCTCATACGTATTCGTAAAGAAAAATCTTTATTTCATATTCGTCCATCTCTTTTGTCCCATGGATTGGATAGTTATGAAAAGTTTACGGGTCGTCTGGAAAAGTTTAATAAATAAAAAAAAATTAGTTCAACTCCATTACATAACGTAGAACATCCAAGAATTTGAGGAAAATAAAAAAGTTAAAATGCAAAAGTTTTCTTACCTTTACTCACAAAATTATTTAATACTTTGCGAGTTCACCTTTTGCTTGAATAGCTTCAGGGATCTTTTCCGTTTGGGGGCTAGCAGCGAATTTTAATGAAAATTGGTATACTAATGTAGTTTTGGTCACTGATTTCAAAAATAACTTCCTTTTTTGGAGAAATGAAAAACAAACATGTTAGAGCACTTTAGATAATTAATATGTGTTTTAACTAGCTTAAACAAGTTACAGAGGATTGTGTTAAATTTAGCCAGAGTCACAAACTGCTACTGTTTATGAAAAAGTGCTCTAAGTGTGGGAAAGTGTGTTCCTTTGATAAAAATACCCAGTTCTTTCGTTGCCAAAAGCGTCGGTCAAACGGTAAAAAGTGCAACTTTACGAAGAATACGTTTTTTGAAGGATCCCGGCAGATCTGTAAAAGTAGCAGAAAAAAATCAAGATTGAATGCCCAGGTAGGTCAATTGAATGCCAGGTTAGGTCAACTGTACGCCCTTGACGATTGATTAGGTTAAGTCATGATATTTTCGTTAAAAACACATTAATTATTTGAAGTGCTCTAACATGTTTCTTTTTAATTTCTCCAAACAAAGAAAGTTATTTTTGAAATCAGTGAAGAAAACTACATTAGTATACCGATTTTAATTAAAATTCGCTGCTATCCCCAAACGGAAAAGATCCAACTTCAGTAGTATGGTTTCAAAATTGAAGGGTACAATTGCAATGCAATATTGCAAGTGGGGCGAGGGGGAAGGTGCAACATTGCAAAACGAGTTGAGGGAGAATATGCAACATCGCGAAATGGGGTGAAGGGGAATGTGCACCATTAGAAAGGAGGGTGTGGGTGGAATGCGCAACATTGCAAAGGAAGTGAGGATAAAAGAGGGGAAATAAGAGGTTGAGAGGGGAAAAGCGCAGACCTCAAAGGGAGGTAGGGGATTATAAAGGTTTATAAGGGTGAAGAGGGTTCCAGTACCTCCCAAAATAAAAGGAAGTAGAAAATTAACCTAACCTTACCTAGCCAAAAATGTAGAAAAATGTATATGAACCTAACCTAACCTAGCCAATAAAGTAGAAAATTATATATGAACCTAACCTAACCAATCGTCAAGGTTAAATTTTAAATTTAAAACAATTTCTTTTCACTCTACAGTAAAAAATAATATATATATATATTAACATTAAACTAACCAACTGGTTAGGTTAATTGAATGCCCAGGTAGGTTACTCGAATGCTCGGGTATGTCAACTGAATGCCCGGTTAGGTTAATTGAAGGCCCATTAGGTTGTGGACATCACGTACATAATCTGCTACAATAAAACAGATGTCCACAACACGTCACGTGACAAAAACACAACCGTAGCTAGTTTCCCAACAGCATATGGGCGCATCAAGCTTCGGAGCCTGATGTACTCTCTAGGACGGCGGGTACTGTACGCATACACATAGCGTGGTTTTCAAGGAGAAAGGTGAATATATGCCTCCTATTGGCGAATTCCTTGGTGAGTTGAGTGATGAGATCAAGGATTAGTATGGGGCTAATGCCTATGTAGACTCTTTTGTCTCCACGATGCCAAAGACTTACGGGTTACGTGTCAAAGTCGGAGACGAGTTCAAATACAGCGTGTCCCATAAGTTCGGCATCATAGGAGAAATTCATATTTTTCTCTTTCTACAGGCCATAATGTCTGTGAGCAAGGAAGAACGAATCCAGATAATTCTACCCATAGGAAATCGGGGTCAAAGAGAGGCCGCTGCTGAATTTAACAGACTGCATCCAGACCGCAAGCCAATAACACAGAGTTGTGTTAGCAGACTTGTTGCAAAGTTTAAGGAAACAGGGTCCATAAAAGATAAACCACGCAGTGGGCCTTCAAGGAGGTTCACTGACGATGATACAGCGACTGCTATCCTGCTCATTTTAACAGAAGTCCCAATAAGTCTCTTCGGCGATTGTCCGCCGAGACAGGAGTGTCGAAAAGTAGCATCCATCGCATTCTTCAGGCTCACAAATGGCATCCATATAAACTTCAGATCCTACAGAAATTAATTGAAGATGATCCCGACCGGCGGATGGAATTTTGTGAATGGGATACGGAACAATATGCTCGGGCTGCCAATTTCCCATCCACCATTCTGTTCAGTGACGAGGCTGTTTTTTTATGGAAATGGTGAGGTAAATCGACAGAACACTCGCTACTGGTTTCAAAACAACCCCCTCAGTGATATACCTCTTCAAAGGAACAAGGTGATGGTGTGGCATTTGGAAGGATCGCATCATAGGCCCCCTCTTTTTCGATGAACATGTCACTGGAGGCACCTACCTACGTATGCTCAAGGAAGAAGCATTTCCCAGTGTCTTGAACGAAGAAGGAAATTTCCCAACATGGTTCCAGCAAGACGGCACTCCTGCACATTACAGCACCCAAGTAAGAGAATATCTGTACCAACAATTCCCTGGTCATTGGATAGGACGTCGAGGGCCTGTGGAATGGCCAGCTAGAAGGCCGGATCTCACGCCACTAGATTTTTATCTCTGGGGCCACTTGAAAGCGCTGGTATACGCAGAGAAAATTAGGATTGTTGAACATTTGCGGCAGCGCATTATTGGGGCATGTAACACCATTACTCCTGACATCATTCACCGTGTGCTTGCTGACTGGGTATCACGTCTGAATTTGTGTATTGAAAACAATGGTGAACATATTGAGCACTTCTGTAAATAAAAGCTTTTGTTTTGCCTTTTTTTATTATTTTTCCTATGATGCCGGACTTATGGGACACCCTGTATATCGTGATGGCTAAAGGCATCACTTTAAACCATGCAAACCTACAAATCGTCAACTTTAATTCGCTCAAAGATCTACTGAGTTCAGAAGATGATAGAGCTGAAGATGTCCAACCACTGCACTTGGTTGTAGGGACTCATAACTTTCATGCAGAGAAATTGGGTGGTGTGAAGGAATTTAGAGGGACGAAGGTGTATCGTAGCACCTACAGGAAACGATACCAGTTGCCTGGTATCTACGACACTGTCCTCTTTGGCTTCCGTGGGGAATGAATAAGCGCTGTATATACTAAGGGCACTCAATATATTTTGCCCCACCATTTTGTCTTAGCTAAATAATAGGCCAGAGGGCTGAAATGTCTTTTGGGCTGTAAGTTTGAACTTTCTGCGCTTCACATAACCGGAATTTTCCAGTCTGAACTTCCCCTCCTTGTATAAAACCGCTTTTAAACGCCCTTCTATAAAACCGATAGTTAACGCAGTTTCGAAAATGGCGTCTGACAGTGATGTGCGCCGTAAACAGAGAGCCTTATCGAGTTCTTAGCCGAAGAGAATGAAACACTTGGAAACATTCACAAACGTCTACAAAACGTTTACGGAGATGCTGTTGTTGATCGAAGCACAGTTGGACGCTGGTATAAACGTGTGAGATCATCGGAGAGAGGGAGAGCCAGCCTCGATGATGAGCCACGCAGCGGTCGCCCGGCATCGGCTCTGACAGCTCACACTGAGCAACGTGCTTACAGTATCATTCGATCAAATCTGCGCGTCACTTAGAAGGAGCTATCACTGGAGCTAGGAATTAGTGAAGGAAGTGTGAATACGATAATTCAGCAAGTGGGATACTCAAGATACTGGGATACTGAAGATCACAAAGCCCAAAGAAAAGAAATTGCTTCTGAGTCGTTGGTTCGATACGAGACAGAAGGGGATGACTTCCTTTCACGAATTGTGACTGGGGATGAGACTTGGGTACACCACTTTCAACATGAAACAAAACGCCAATCCATGGAGTGACATCATGCAGACTCCCTACGCAAGAAAAAGTTCAAAATGGCTCTCTCTGCAGGAAAGGTTATGGCCACCATCTTCTGGGACATGAAAGGGGTGATTCTGGTGAACATTTTGAAGAAAAGACAAGCAATCTCATAGGCATATATTGCTACCCTAACAGAGACTCCAGAGACGTATAAAGCGAGTTCGACCGGAGAGAAAACTGGAAGACATCCTTCTTTTGTACGATAACATTGGTCTGCATGAAAATCGATTTCTTTATTTTGAGTTGTGATTCTGAAGCAGTTCGCTGCGCTGAATTAAAAAAATGCTACCAGTTTTTTTCTATCACCCACAGTTTTAAAGTTATTAGCAAAACAATTTTGGGGCGTTTTGTAGTTTTTTTACCTTTTTTATCTTTAATTAATTTCGTTTTTTCATATTTTTCAGATAGATAATTCTAACATTACGTCTTTAAAATTTTAATAATGGCTTCTAGAGGATGTACCCATAGTCCAGACATATTTTGTTATATTTGTGGTCGGTATGTTGTAAAACAAAGGACAAATGTAACGACCTTCATTAAGAGAGCTTATCATACTTATTTTGGAATTAAATTAGGAGATCAAGACAAAAGTTGGGCTTCACCCAAGGTTTGTCTTACGTGTGTTGCGGCACTAAGGAATTGGAGCAAAGGTAAAAAGAAAAGTTTGCCATTTGGGATCCCTATGGTATGGCGCGAGCCTAGAAACCATACCGACGACTGCTACTTCTGTTCTTGCAATGTTAAAGGTTATAATGCAAAGAATAAAGAGAGCCTTCAATACCCAAGTCTTCCATCTGCAATAAGGCCGGTACCCCATGGTCCAGAAGTTCCTATTCCCCGCCCACCCGAGAGTCTGGATCAATACAATTCAGATTCTGATTCAGCTCCAAATCCAGACAATGATGATGTTTATGAACAGCCAACAGCTGACCGAGATCCTAAACCATTAACCCAAGCCGAACCAAATGACTTAGTCAGGGATTTGAATCTGCCTAAGGACTCTGCAGAACTTTTGGGGTCTAGATTGCAGGAGAACAATTTATTGGCATCCGACACATACTTCGCTTGGTACAGAAATCGTGAGAAAGACTTCGTGCCTTTTTTCGAAGAAGATGGTCCCTTGGTATTTTGCAAGGACATCACAGGATTAGTGTGCAAGCTAGGCATCGAATACCAAACCAGTGACTGGAGGTTGTTTATAGATTCCTCTAAAACCAGTCTAAAAGGAGTGTTACTGCACAACGGTAACAAATATGCATCAATCCCAGTGGCCCATTCTACTCATTTAAAAGAGACCTATGATAACATGAAACTGCTTCTGGAAAAAATTCAGTATCAAAATCACAGATGGATATTGTGTGGGGATCTCAAAGTCCTTTGCATGTTACTTGGACAGCAATCAGGATACACTAAGATGCCATGTTTCATCTGCGAATGGGATAGTCGAGCACATGACCAGCACTGGAAGAGGAAAACTTGGCCTCCTAGAGAGAATCTTACCCCAGGATCAAAGAACATTTTACATGAACATCTAGTTGAACCAAATAAAATCCTCCTACCACCCTTGCACATTAAGTTAGGCTTGATGAAGCAGTATGTCAAAGCATTGAATAGAGAAGGTGAGTGTTTCAAGTACATTTGTTCAAAATATCCAAAGATTAGCTACGAGAAAATAACGGAAGGTGTTTTTATAGGTTCTCAGATTAGAAAGTTATTGACAGACGATCATTTCCTGAACACAATGACCAATAAAGAAAAAGAAGCATGGCTTGGTTTCAAAGATGTTGTTGAAAACTTCTTGGGAAACTACAAAAGCCAAAATTATGAAAGACTGGTGAAAAATATGTTTAAAAAGTTTTGCGCCTTAGGCTGCAACATGAGCCTGAAAGTTCACTTCTTATTTTCGCATCTTGACCGTTTTCCCGAAAATCTCGATGTCAGTGAGGAGAAGGGGAACGATTTCACCAGGACATCAAAACCATGGAAAGAAGATATCAAGGAAGATGGCATACAAATATGATCAGTGGCGGTCCTAGCTTACATGACGCCCTGGGCGAACCTCACCTTCAGCGCCCCCCCCCCCTGTTCGCCAACACACACACATTCGAATCCCCCCAAAATAAAGGACAGACATAACTCTTTCACAAAATAACTTTTTATTGGACTAATTGTTGGAACTTCAGAACCAAAACAAAGACTCAAATTTCTGAATTTTACAAATCCTTCATCACGTAAATAGAATAACTCACTTAAGAGAATGTAATTATGATACTATGAACAGGAAAAATACAAATTAAATTGCACAACTGCCATAAATAAACTAGAGAATCAAATTTCTAAATTGTACAAATGCTCTATCACATAAATAGAATAAGACACTTAAGAGAGGGTAATTATTATGCTACACTTTGAACAAGAAACAAAATAAATTGCACCACAGCACAACTGCCATCTAAAGCCTGACTCTTCTTACCTTCCTTGATGCAAAGTCATGAATTAAATCATCATATGAAATCTGCTCAGCAATTGTATGATTTATACTGATGATGGCCAGACCGGTAAGGCGTTCCTGTGACATAGTTGACCTCAGGTAGGATTTGATGAGCTTCAGCTTTGAAAAGCTCCTCTCTGCTTCAGCAACAGTGACTGGAAGAGTAAGACCAATTCTGAGAGCAGTCCACAAATTTGGATATATTTCAGAGAGCTCCCTTTCATGGATAAATGTCAGCAGTTCAAGCAAGGATATGGTCTTTGATGGCAAGTCAGGCAAGTTCTTCAGCTCCTGTGCAAGCTCTCTGCCATCCAAGTCAGATTGTCCCTTAAAGTGTAGTGTAGTACTAAGGTTCACACATTGTTCTGTCAGCTCCTCAAATGTGAGATTTTGGAAATGTGTCAGCACTCCAAACTTCTCTCCCACAATTTCCAACGTGGAAAATCTTTCCTGAATGGCTGATGTTGCAGCATCAACCACTGCATTGAAAAATGTCACCTCCAGCTTCTTCAAAGCATCAATCAAGGGCTCATCAGATGCTTCATAGGAGAAGTGCCGCTTTGTGGACCTCAGCCGTTTTTGTTTTAACACAGCCTCCACATTCATTTGTTCACAGATATCTGTGGCTGCCATTTGTGCAGCCACAAAACCTGTTGCCCTGTAATTGCGGAGACCTCTCTCTGTTTTTTTTAGGAGATTTACTGCAACATCAACGTGCATGCTAGGAGACTGCATCTGCTTGCTCACATGCTGAATTTGGCACAACAGGTCATGCCACACCACTGAACAAATGGCGAAGCGGTATGACCCAACCTCCTCTGACAGAGATTGAGCCTCGACCTTTATTACAGAGTCTTTGGTGTGGTCCCTCACCTCGATCAGTGCATCTCTCACTGCAGCTGCCTGATATCTCAGGGGCTCCACACTCTTGATCTTGCTTTCCCACCTTGTATCAGACCACATCTTCAATGTGATGTTCACATGTTTTTTCAAAATGGCCCATCGTTGTGTGGAGGCTGAAAACAAGTTGTAAAGCTTCTGCAAGATGCCAAAGTAACTTGTGGCATCAATAGATCCCTTAGCAGCATCGGCCACAAGCAAATTCAGAGAATGAGCCCCACATGGAACAAACAGAGCTCTGGGATTAATTTCTAGGAGCCTGGATTGAACACCCTTGTTTTTTCCCCTCATGTTGGCCCCGTTGTCGTATGATTGTCCTCTACAGTCCATGAAAGGAACTTTTAGCTCCTCCAGTCTCTTCAGAATCAGAGATGCCAAATGTTGACCAGTGGACTCCTCTGCCTCCAAAAACCCCATGAAATGTTCCTTTATATGGGGCTTCCCCTCCAGTGACACAACCCGAATCACAACTGACAACTGTTCAGTGTGGCTGATATCTGGAGTGCAATCTAGAATTATTGAAAAAAACTTTGATTGTTTGATGTCGCTCACCATTGCTGAAATGGTCTTGCTGCTCGACAAATCAATGAGTTCGTTTTGTATGTGGTGGCCGAGGTAGCTGGTGTGACTGGAGGTCCCTTTTTGGACACGGTTAATGTGCTCTTGCATTATAGGATCAAATTGTGCCATCAGTTCAACTTCTTTCAGAAAATTGCCATTTGATGGTGAGAACAATTTTTCTGTATGTCCCCTTAGTGCCAAATTCCTAACTGCCAGAGAATGCACAATAGCAGTGAGACGTGTCAGCACCGCTCTCCATCTCAACTTCTCAGCCTCCAGAAGTGCCATCTCCTGCTTGTCAATGGTCTCCCCCTTTCTCATCCTCACTGCCAGTTCTTTCCAGATTTTCATAGAATTTAGGTGTTCTGAACTGTTGTCATGTGATGTGAGCAATGAGCTTGCATGCTTCCAGTCCGAGAGTCCCAAACTTGTTAAATTTATTTTCCTCTTGGAAAATAATGTACAACAGAAACAGAAAAGGCTGTTGTTTTTTAAGGAATAGACCAACCAACTTCTGGTTATATTTTCCCCACTAACCAATGACTTCCTGAAGTATTGATGGTGGAAACTTCTTCCGTCACTGTCGTTTCTAGGGAATACAAAGTCAGATGGTACTTGACTTGGTCCCCTGGAAACCAGTTGTGTCCGAATTCTCTCAGTCAGAACTGAAGGCCAGTTAGCAGGGTCGGTGGACAGAGACTCATCCTCAGGAGGCGATTCTGCTCCAGGCATTTCTAATAGAAAGAACAAGAGCATTACTCATTAGTATACACACCTAAGTTAGATAACACATTATTCACAGCACTTTGTTATGGTGGTGGTGTTATGGAATTATGGTGGTGAAACACCACACATACCCAGTAACCCAGACCCAGTGATAATAACATTATAATTTATAACTGTTTGCAAAATGCTTTGCAGGGATGCACACACATACACATACACACACACGCACACACTCACAGACATATGTGCACACAAACTCACCTGAAGAGTCCTGCCGGGGAGAAGTAGAAGCAAATGGGTCTTCATCCTCAGGATCAGACTGCATTTGTGGAGACATATGTGAGGCTGAGGAGGTAGATGGCTCCTCAGCCTCAATAATGGCAGAAGTAGACGGCTTCTCATCCTGGCTAGTGGCAGAGGGTGTTCCAAAATATTTCAAAAGTGCCCCTGCAAATAGTAAAATAGAACATAACAGACCAATGCATGAATAGGCTAGTACAATTAATTTAACATGTTATTAAGCACAATTTATTAAACTTTTAGAATAGGAAACAAATGAATAATACAACCTCCTTGGTTAATGGCTAATTATATACATAATAGTACACTTCAAATGACTCAGAAAGCTATATCACAAAATAGCAGTGCAATATAGCAGTGAAGAGTAGATGACATAGCTCTATACCTTTATCTTTTGCTCGTTTCTCCTCTTCTTCTTTCCTCTTTTTTCTAAACTGAGCACCTGATAGCTTTGACCTCTTCTTATCCATTTGCGGTTATTTGACAGACCTTAGTGGCTTAGTGTGAAGATTCGTTCTGTAATAAATAATATACATTTCACTATTTAACCAAACCCAGAAAAATAACATTACATATGTTAAAGTATGGGCCTTTATTCCCAATAATATTAATCTGGAAGCATTTTGCATTGTTTAGGTCTTTTATGGGAAGGTTTATGGAAAATGCAATAGATGGTTTTTTATTAATAAAAATATTTATTGATCTTTTATTATTTATTTTTTTATTTTTTATTTTTATTTATTTCTTTATTTATTTATTCTTATTTTTATTTTTATTTTTTTTGCAGGCGCTCATGCCGCCCCTCCACAAATGCCGCCCTGTGCGGCTGCCCATATTGCCCATATGAGGAACCGCCACTGAATATGATGGCGGATTACTGCTGGTGTCTGCAACGAGATCAGCCTAACGCACAGCATAAGAAAACATCAAAGAAGCACCGGTTTAGTCGTCATTAGTCAGATCTACCTTCGTAGTCTTAAGTCTTTGGAATAAGTCCTGAAATGTTTGCAAGTAAAGAAGGTAAATATATTTTGTTTCTTTCAGTTATTTTTTTATTCTTTCATAAACAAGCAATATGCTTGTCCAAGAGCTAGGAGCTATTTAATTCTGCTTTAATTAGGTTTTACTCTATCACCTAAAGATTTCGTGCTGCAAGGGGTGTTGTAATGCCTCATCTGTCCCCAAATGTTAATCACCCATTGATGGGAGGGGAGAGAGTATTTTGCTGGGAACGGGACTGGTTGTTTATATATTTACCCTACATTATTATGTAAGCGATACTGTAGTCTATAACAACAAAATTTATGGTTTAGCATGTGCAATCCAATGTTGGTCTCGATAAGATGGTTCACATTTGGGGATAAATGGGGGATTTATGACACACCCTGTAGTAAGAAAACCATACGTGATAGGGAAAAACTAACTATATTTTTGAGATCAGCGCACTCAAATTATATAGAATCATGAACTAGTTTGTAAAAATCGATCGACAAGTTTTCAAATGTGTACTGGTGTAATGCAAGACCACACAACAGTTTGCAAACAAGAGAGGCCATCACAAAAATGCGCTTGTCTGTGTTACCCTACCCTCCATACAGCCCTGACCTGGCACCTTCAGACTTCCATTTGGGCCAATGAAGGATGCTGTTCGTGGAAGAAAGTTTCAGAGTGACGATGATGTTGTTGAGGAGGTTAAGAGGTGGATCCAGCGTAACCCAGCGGACTTTTACGACCAAGGAATAAAGGCCCTTGTTTCTATGTGGAGGAAAGCCGTAGAAAAGGATGGCGACTATGTGGAAAAATAAAAACTTGTAGAAAAGGTATGGAACTACTTGTGTACAAAATTTCTGGAACTTACAAGGAAATTTGAAAAAAAAAAGGTGGGTCAAAATATATTGAGTGGCCCTCGTACTTTACGGCTATTCTGATGCGAACATCACAAGCTTTCGTAATGCTAAAGATGTAATGGACTATGTCTCCAGATGAAGATGCGTTAAAGAATATATCTAGTGTGAAGTAAAGGAGTCAACGTTCATCGAAGAGAAAGACTCTGGATCATGGTCATTGTCGAATGAAACGACAAGTACTATTAAGTCATGCTACATCTCACCGTATACACGCCTATGTTAGAAAAAGCAAATCTAATGTTTATGAGCAACTTAAAATATTTCTATCACTACATCCAGGTATACCATGATGAGGTGACTAGCGAGATTATAGCTAAAGGCTTTTGTGAAATTTTAATAGAATTTAGTGATGAATATTGTGTAACTCGCACGCAAAGTGGAACAATGTGCACACGCATTTTTCTTAAATTGGTCGCCTCAGTGTTAGTAAGTTTACTATCATTTCAATGATTGTTTCATACGTACATAACTGTTTTCCGTGTTCCTTGAGAAAGAAATATAAAATTTTCCCCACTGGCGAATCCAATTGTTCGTCAACAATGTAAAATGTGTTTGGTGCTCATCCCTGGAAGTGGATATGATAAAGCTTTGAAACCTATATTGTTTCACGAATCACAAATCGAACATGTTAGCCCGACGTAGTCAACGGGTCACTCACAAAGAGGCTCCAAAAATATAGCTTCCTTCACCAGCTATCTGCAAACCAGATAGGATCCAGCTTTGGGACAGGATCTAGTGTTTAAAGCTGCCTAGTCCACTATATTTTGAACCTTGATATAAGCAAAAGACTCGTTGCATTCATGTGAGATTGAAAAAACTCTAGTGTTTGTCATTTACCATTACTTATTCGGACTAGAGTGGATTTAATTTTCCTGGAAGAGTTCCTTGTTCCATGCACTGTCTCTGTGTATAAAAAAAACTTCAGGGAACCATTCTGAGTTCTATTCCCCCCCCCAATATATATATATATATATATATATATATATTGTGTGTGTGTGTGTATAAGATAAGAATTCTAACATTCATTTTTGCATATAAAGTCCAAACTTTATATAATTTTAATTATTTTTCCAAACTTGCACCTGTATTACCTAATTTATATATGGAATTATTTGAAAGCAGAATTTTGCCTACTATTGTTAATTTTAACCTTGTTTAGTACCGGTATATAGATGATGTTTTATGCGTCTGGACTAACAATTTGGATGTTGAATTATTTCTTCGTAGGCTCAACAATTTAGTCCCATCTATTAAGTTCACTGTTGAAAAAGAAAATGATGGATGCTTATCTTTTCTGGATATAAAAATTTGGAGATGCTTGAATCAGTTCAAATTTGAAGTTTTTCTTAAGCCTACTAATACTAACTCGTATGTGCATTTTTATTCTGACCATCATCCCTCGATAAAATCTTTTATTTTCTCTGCTATGTTTCTTAGAGCATTGAGAGTTGTCAGTCCTGAATTTTTAGATTCCGAGTTATGCAATATCATGAATATTGGTACTAAATTTTGTTATCCTATTTCATTTCTAGATAATTGCATTAGGAAAGCTAAGAGTAGGTATTACTGTATAATAGTGCAACTGTAAAGGAATTTGAGCGTAAAAATATCCTTAGCCTACCTTACCATGTTAATTTTAAATATCTTCCGACTTTACTTAAAGCAATTGGTATGACGCCTAATAAAGAATAGCCCGGATAATGCGGTTGGCTGTGTGTATTCGATTGGATGTACATACTGTAACTCAGTATATACAGGTTAAACGGAAAAACGTTAGATATTAGGGTAAAACATTATAAATATGCGTGGAGAACAGCAAATAATTCTACTGCATTGTTTAACCATATGTACAGATGTAACCATAGTATCAAGTGGGACAGTTCTCAAGCGCTTGTTAAAAAAACAGATATAAGTGAAAGGAATATTCTAGAATGTGCATTTATCCATTTTAAAAATAATTTCAATAACAGTAAGGGAATGTATAAAATTGACAATATCCTGTTAAAATACCCTTTCCCTTTAATCAACTCTTGTTAATCAGGTGCTAATCTTTTTATTTTTCTGTCCCGTTGTACATATGTATATATTTTCGTCATCTCGCTTTTTCCCTTCATTCCCTGACGAGGTGTACTTCTGAATACACAAAAGAACTTCGAATCATTTTTCTTTTTCCCTGTGGGTTTTGCATCACATATATATATATATATATATATATATATATATATATATATATAGGGTGTCCCATAAGTCCGGCATCATAGGAAAAATAATAAAAAAAGGCAAAACAAAAGCTTTTATTTACAGAACGTGCTCAATATGTCCACCATTGTTTTCAATACACAAATTCATGCCCCAATAATGGGCTGCCGCAAATGTCCAACACTTCTAATTTTCTCTGCGTATACCAGCGCTTTCAAGTGGCTTGAGATCCGGGCTTCTAGCTGGCCATTCCACAGGCCCTCGACGTCCTATCCAATGACCAGCGAATTGTTGGCACAGGTATTCCCTTACTTGGGTGCTGTAATGTGCAGGAGCGCCGTCTTGCTGGAACCATGTTGGGAAATTTCCTTCTTCGTTGAAAACACTGGGAAATGCTTCTTCCTTGAGCATACGTAGGTAGGTGCCTCTAGTGATATGTTCATCGAAAAAGAGGGGGCCTATGATGCGATCCTTCCAAATGCCACACCATACCATCACCCGAGATGCATCTTCTTCCTTTGAAGAGGTATACCAGTGAGGGTTGTTTTGAGACCAGTAGCGGGTGTTCTGTCGATTTACCTCACCATTTCCATAAAAAACAGCCTCGTCACTGAACAGAATGGTGGACGGGAAATTGGTATCCCAAGCATATTGTTCCGTAGCCCATTCACAAAATTCCATCCGCCGGTCGGGATCATCTTCGCTTAATTTCTGTAGGATCTGAAGTTTATATGGATGCCATTTGTGAGCCTGAAGAATGCGATGGATGCTACTTTTCGACACTCCTGTCTCGGCGGACAATCGCCGAAGAGACTTAGTGGGACTTCTTTTAAAATGAGCCAGGATAGCAGTCGCTGTATCATCGTCAGTGGACCTCCTTGAAGGTCCACTGCGTGGTTTATCTTCTATGGATCCTGTTTCTTTAAACTTTGCAACAAGTCTGCTAACACAACTCTGTGTTACTGGCTCGCGGTCTGGATGCAGTGTTAAATTCAGCAGCGGCCTCTTTTTGACTCGTTCCCTATGAGTAGAATTATCTGGATTCGTTCTTCCTTGCTCACAGACATTATAGCCTGTAGAAAGAGAAAAATATGAATTATGGTTTGTAGAAATAGAAAAATATGAATTATGGTTTGTAGAAAGAGAAAAATATGAATTTCTCCTATGATGCCGGACTTATGAGACACCCTGTATATATATATATATATATATATATATATATATATAAATAATAGCATATAGTCTGAAAGTTGTTGACATTCTGAAAAATAATACGTTTATAAATGAACTCTACTGTACTTTTGCTACAAATCCCTATTGGCTTCATGAGATCGATGCTTGTCCTGTTCCTTCTGGGAAATAAATATATATGGTTCTGAAATTGAACTGAGAATATACGACCTCTTATTTGCTTTTGAAAAATTGTAAAGCGGAATGTAAATGCAAGACAATTTCTGCCGACGTAGCTCGCTTTCACCATTTATTGAAAGCTGATATTTCATTCGTGCATCATTTTGTCAATTTAATGAACAACGACGAGGTTTTAGAAGAATGAATACGAAAACACATTAGGATCAGTTGTAAAATTTATCCTCCAGAAACATTTTATGAATTATGGTTAATATCGACAATGTGGAATGAATAATTATTACTTATTATATTTTTTAGTAAATGTGAAGTGATATATTTAAAATGGAGAAAATTTGCACTGAAGCAAATAAAATGTAAGAAGCCCCCAAAAAAACTTTCAGAAAGGTTTTTGTGCATAAAGACCGAAACACAACATTCCGAAAAACAAAAGGTTATGCGCTGCAACCAGAATCTTTGAGAAGACATTCGTTTTTTGAATTTCATTAAAAATTTGGTACACTCTCAAAGGTGAAAAAAATCCATAAATGGAACCCATTTTCGAAATATATAACCTATACATTGAAATAAATTTGCTCAAAGTTTCTGATTCCACTGAAAATAAGTGAGGTTCTGTCAACATTGAGAGAACTTTAATTGTGAAAGATGAGACCTTAATTAAATTCGTCGCTTTTGTTTTATTTTGCATATTTAAAGAGAACAGCATATAGGGACTCCACACACGTGAATGGGCTTTTACATCTGTACATGCATCACGCTATTTTAATGACAAAATAAAAGAAAATTTGACAACAGACACACATCTCTCTCTCTCTCTCTCTCTCTCTCTCTCTCTCCTTGGAGCGCCTAAATCTGTTTACCTTAGAGACGAGGAGGTTGCGGGATCAGCTTATTCAAGTCTTCAAGATGCTCAATGGAATAGACAGGGTAGATTACAGAAACTTATTCTCACTTAATGCCAATCCGACAAGAAATAATTGGTTTAAACTGGAACTAAAGACATTTAGGACCTCTGTCTGCAGGAATTTCTTGTCCTATAAAATAGTTAATATCTGGAACCAACTTCCCTCAGAGGTTGTTTCCAGTCAAAGTGTAAATGTGTTTAAAAATAGGCCAGACAAAGTACTGAATACTCTCATAGTTTAAGACTAAAACATAACATAACTCTGCAGGAGTTCGCTTGCACAGTGTCTCTGTGAGCATGCTAAATATAGAGCTATATATATTTCTCCACTTTCCTGTAAAATTTCATTGCCTACTTTTCCAGGGTCAAGGTATTTTCTTCAACCTTTTTCCGTACCTGCCTCTGGCAGGGAGGGAGCGGAGGGTGGGGAGAGAGCCTTCTACTTTTCTATTCAGTTTTCTACTACTGCTAGGATAGTTGAAAGAAAAATAAACTTGTTTAATAACAGGAACCTCCCAGAGTGGACCGGAGGGTCTTTGAGGCTTCCTCTTGTCTTTGTAACTCCTTGTAACTCCATGTAACACTCTCTCTCTCTTTCTCTCTCTCTCGTTGAAGAATAGGCGGCAGAGGGTTGTAATTAAAGGGGTTAGTTCGGGTTGGGCCTCGGTCACCAGTAGGGTTCCTCAGAGTTCCGTTTTGGGGCCACTGTTGTTGTTTATCATTTACATAAATGATATCGACGGTGGCATCGTCAGTCGGACAGTCGGATCGCCAAATTCGCTGATGACACCAAGCTTGGGGCCAATGTTGGGACGCCCGAAGCTATCGAGCAACTGCGTGCGGTCCGAAAAATGGCAAATGCCGTTGAACTTGGGTAAATGCAAGGTGATGCACATTGGCTACGCCAATCCCAAGTCGGACTACTCGATGTTGGGGAATAATATCGAGGACACTGATTTGGAAAAGAGCTTGGGTGTACTAATTAGCAGCGACCTTAAGTTTACGAAACAGTGCGTAGAGGTGGAAAAGAAAGCCAGAAGCTGTTGGGTTATATCAGGAGGCAATTTCAGTTTCGGAACAAGGAGATTGTGCTCTCTCTGTACAATTCCCTGGTTCGGCCGCACCTGGAGTATGCTGTGCAGTTCTGTTCACCCACCCTCAGGAAAGATATTGACAGGCTGGAGCGAGTGCAGGCGAGGGCCACAAAGTTAATCCCTTCCGTTAGGCAAATGGGCCCTGAACTTGTTTTCGCTGGAAACTCGGAGGCTGCGCGGTCAACTCATCGAGGTTTTCAAGCTCTTACGCGGGTTCAACGATGTCGATTTTAGAAGCATGTTTAGTTTAAATGATAACCCAACTCGTAACAATGGTTGGAAGTTGGATTTGAAACGGTTTAGGACTATTGTGTGTGGGAATTACTTTACGTATAAGATCTGTGACACGTGGAACAGGTTACCTTCAGAAGTTGTGAACAGTTCCTCTGTGGATCATTTTAAGAGAAGGTTAGACCAAATCTTGCACACTATTTGAGGGTGTAGAAAATTTTCCGTGGCACCCGTTGCCATTGGTACCTCCTCGGTATGGGCCGCAAGGCCTTTTGAGGGACTTCTTTTCCTTGTAACTCCTCCTTGTAATTCTCTCTCTCTCTATCTCTCCCTCTCTCTCTATAAATACATATTTTCTTTCATATAATTTCTACCCTGTCAAAATATTAAGAAGAAAAGTGGCGAAATCACTTAGTAATGAACGAAAGCATGGAGGTAAAATAAATGAAGGAATTCAGAATAAAGCTGAAATACTAAATAAGGAAATGCCTTCGGAAATCCTCTAATTAGTCTCTCGTTAGTTTTTTTAAAGTAAAACGGATCTTTATTTCTTCACAAAATATTTTTCCAAAATTTTAATTTTGAGAAAAACAGATATCAACTTACAAAGTTCCTTCAGGTCTGCCTGGTTTAGTTAGGGAAGAGACGTTCATTATACATTATATACCTTCAGGGGGCTTATTGCGTTACATAGGAAAGAAATAATAATAATAATAATAATAATAATAAGACAATAATTTATCAATGAAATTTCTTAATCACACAAAAAGGGAATATAATAGAATTGCGGCACTATGATCAAGAGGTATCTCGAGCCCTCATATCCATTTCTCCACCCAACAAAAACAATCTCTCGGAAGAATTAGTGTTATACTGTACTTCCAGAAAGAGGAATGTCTTCAAATTTCGTCTCAAGTTCCAACCATAACTGTAATTCCTTTAATTTTCATTAAAAGGTATTCTCAGATTATATATATATATATATATATATATACAGTATATATATATATATATATATATATATATATATATATATATATATATATATATATATGATACAACTCAGAATGGTCTCCCGAGATAACTTTTGCGGAATACACAGACCTAATGTGCATGTCACAAAGAACACTTCTTGAATAATTAAGTTCACTATTGTCAGAATAAGTAATAGTAAATGATAAACACTAGTGACTGAAGGTTTTACTTTTTCATGATGGAAGTCCAACGTGACAAAGGTTCAAATTTTAACGAGAAAAGGAAAGTTATTTTTTATTTATTTAATCTTAAAACTTAAGTTGCTGTTAGTATGTCGTTCCTGATTAATATAAAATTGACATGGTGTAATTACACTTGGTTAATGAAAATAAACTCAAATGATATTGAACTGACATTTCCTCCAATAGGTGGCGCCATCCACTTTGATTAAATTATTTTCCAGGAATCAATTCCCTTTAAAGTATTTATCAAGCTTCGAAGATTAATGAAAATCCTGTCATCACCTAAGGGTACTTGTTCAATGAAACAATTTTCCATATCTTGAAGAAAATTCTATTCTCAGTGTACAGTTGCCCGCATATGTAATGTTCCTCGCCTCACAGACGACTCCGTACATGTGTCAATGCCGCAGTGATAGTCAAATTACCCCAACTGGTGGGAAGGTGGGGTGGAGGGGGGGGACAACCGAGTTTAACAACATATAACACAGACATATACTGTATATCTAAAGGATAATTGAATGTGCAGTCATTAACATACAGGTAATTATAATGTAATGTTTGTGTTCATAAAGATAAACAATTAATATGATCGTGAACAGCGTTGAATTCCATGTAGTTTACTAGTCTTATACAGTAACTAGGAGAGCGACACGGGGTTGCCCGGGTGAAAGTTGAACGCTATATATAATATATATATATATATATATATATATATATAAATATGCGGCCACCCTGGCTGGCCTAGTGGTTAAGACGCTGGCTGCTGGTGGGGCGTGGTTCAGATTCCACATTAAACTGTAGGTCTAAGGTGGAGTGAAAAGCTTGACCTTCGTCAGAATGAACAATTCGGGCGGAAGCTAACCAAATGTTATAAAGGTCATATATATATATACACAGGGAGTTTCATAACATGTGGGACGCACTTTCAGGATGGATTCAGGACCTGAAAACAATGAAAAACTTTTCTATAAACATATGCCCGAAATCACTTTGTTTCCGAGTTACAGCCCGTTTTGTGTTCTAGCAATTCTTTCCGCAAACTGTTTACAAACACTGCTTGCCGACAATGTTTGTGAGTGTGTATGAGACTTATTTCATGTATGGCCTTGCCGATTCTAATGTTTCGTACACTTTATGACATGTTTCAATATCGTTGAGTGTAGAGCCATCAGTCAGTCAGAGGTGCATCTCGGTGTTTCACTGCTCTTATTCGTAACTTCTTACCGTGAATAAGTGCAGTCCAATGAAAAAAAACTAAAAGTTTTTGTGCTATTCAGTGATAGTGTGCATTTGAAGCGAGAATGGAGGCTTATTCAAACAGAGAAATGGCAGACATGCATCTCATGTATGGACTTGCGGAGTGTAATGCGGCCGCAGTAAGACGTCTGTATGCAGAAAGGTTTCCGAATCGCCGACGCCAGATAAGACCTTTCAGAGAATAGACGAGAGTCTTGGTGATACAGGATCATTCAACATGAGAGTTTCAGATGGTGGTAAACCAATCAGCGCCAGAACTGTTGAGTTGGAGGAGCAGGTCCTGAATCGCGTGGAGGAACATCTTGGTATCAGCACCCGAAGGATAGCAGCAGCAGAGGGTGTAAGATACACACCTGTGTCGAGAATTTTACGGGAACAACAGCTTTACCTATATCACATTCAGAGAGTACAAGGCCTTACTGAAGCTGATTTCCCACCACGAGAGGCTTTTTGTACTTCATTCCTTTAACAGTGTGCTCGCGATCCTCTTTTTCTATCTTCCGTGTTGTTTTCTGATGAGGCTCCCTTCACAAGAAATGGCGTGATAAATTTTCACAACACTCATCACTGGGCCGAAGAGAATCCGCAATGTCATCATTCAGTCAAGGCACCAACAACAATTTAGTATCAATGTATAGGCAGGACTTATTGCTGACAACATAATCGGTCCTTTTGTTTTGCCTGGAAGATTAATAGGAGAATCCTATTCCAATTTTTTAAGGAATGATTTAAGCGATTTACTAGATGAAGTTCCTCTTGGTGTCCAACGTCGTATGTGGTTTATGCATGATGGGGCTCCGCCTCATTTTAGTCGAGTAGCCAGAGACTATTTGGATGACCATTTCTCTGATAAATGGATAGGCCGTGGAGAACCAATTGCGTGGCGTGCTCTCTCCCCGGACCTGAATCTACTCGATTTTTACCTGTGGGGTCATCTGAAATTCATCGTTTACGTAACACCCATTGACAACGTTGAAATGCTTCGCGAACGTGTAGAACAAGGATGCCAGAAAATCCGAGCAATACCTGAAATGTTTGAACGCGTCAGGCAGACTATGACGAGGCGTGTTCAGGCGTGTATTCAAGCGCAAGGCGGTCATTTTGAGCACCTCCTTTAAAAGTAAGGCGGATACTTGCTGGAACACATAAAGGGCTGTAACTCGGAAACAAAGAGATTTCGGGCATATGTTTATATAAGCTTTTTTCATTGTTTTCAGGTCCTGAATCCATCCTGAAAGTGCATCCCACATGTTATGAAACACACTGTATATATGCCGGTTAGGTTAATTGAATGCTCGATTAAGTTAATTGATTGCCAGGTTAGGTCAATTGAATGCCCGATTAGAGTAATTGAATGCCCTGTTAGGTTAATTGAATGCCCGGTTAGGTTAATTGTACGCCCTTCAAGATTGGTTGGGTTAAGTCGTGATATTTTCGTTAGTTTTAACGAAAATATCACGACTCAACCTAATCATTCGTCAAGGGCGTATAGTTGACCTAACCGGGCATTCAATTAACTTAACCGGGCATTCAATAATTTTACCATAGGTTTCGACATATATATATATATATATATATATATATAATATATATATATATATATATGTATGTATATATGTATGTGTATGTCCCCGGAGGCCTACGCCACATAGCCTATGTTCTTATATATATAGTTACCCAAAGACCTAAGAAACACGAGGGGAGTTGCAGTGGACATCTTTTAAAGAAGACTAGACGCCTGGCTGAGAACAATCTCCGATGAGCCAGACGTACCTGGCTATGTGAGGTGGAGAGCACAAGAATCCAACTCACTACTTCGCGAAATGAGAAATCATCGCGCGAAACCTTTGTAAGGTTGTAAGGTGTATATATATATATATATATATATATATATATGCTAGAGCTCCGCCCATTTTATGACGTGTCTATAATAGAGCTCCGCCCATTTTATGTCACTATCTTTTATGACGTGTCTATGATGTCCCTATCTTTCAATCAATTCGGAATACAAGGACCTCCAGCGGCTTCAGATTACCTCGGAGGCCAACGCCACATAGTTTATGTTCTTCCCCGGCCTCAGTTACCCCTATCCCACAAGTCTCATACAAATCTGGCCAGTGGTTTGGCCGGGCATAAGAAACAAAGAAAGAAAGTTCGCAGGCAGTTCGACCGTCACAATTATTAGTATAGATAAGGTTCCATTATGATTACTGCAAGTCTATACGAATAGCTACCACAATACAATTTTTTATATACTCGTGAATTTGACCCAAAAATAGACATTACATGACCAACCTCCACACTCTCTCATTCCCCTTCCTCACCCACCAGTCTTCTTTCTATTACGCTTGCTCATCATTATCATATACTCATCATCCTTTTTAGATGTGTTTCGCTTCCATCCTCAACCTATTTTTTTCTTCACATCCCCAGTTTGTGAGTGGTGAGAAAGTGTTTTGGAAACAATTGACAATGATACGCCAGCTTTAGCAGCTATTTGTCTTTGAGTGTTTCCTTCTTTATGGAGAACAATAATTTTCAACCTATTCTTGTATGAAATTTCTTTATTTGGAGCCATTATACTATCTTATCTACAAAAAAAATTAGAAGATGAGACATTTTTTGTGTTAAAGTTTAACAAATAAGATGAATTTTATAAAGAAACTTATGATTACATGAGGGTATAAACAACATGTGTGAGTCATTAAATCTATAAAACATGTTATTACATCAAATTGAATAGTATATTTACCAGTAAAGAACCTGGCCATCAAACTTATCAAAATCAATAAAAATTAGTGATGTACTGATCCGTCGGCATTGGCAGAATCGGCCATTTTTTGGGTATTAGCATCGGCCAAATTTAGCTGATTCTCTTACTGATTATTTGAAATTTTAAAATTTTCATTGCAAAACAAATTCTATATTTACAGAAAATTGAACACCAAAAAAACTATGATAATTTATAGTCATTTCAAAGTGTAATTATAAAAAAATATTTTACATTCACAAAAATGGCAAAGCAAAATAAGTTAAGTTGTCCATAAATTTTAATTTTCTCGACTAGCTAATCTCTAAATATTATAAACTATTGTAATGTAATTGTAATTGGTTGTGTAATGTCTATTTTTGGTTCAAATTCACTAGTATATAAAAAGTTGTATTGTGGTAGCTGTTCATATAGACTTGCAGTAATCATAATGGAAACTTGTTACTGTATAAGACTAGTAAACTACATGGAGTTCAAGGCTGTATTGTATACGATCATATTAATTGTTTATCTTTATGAACACAGAAATTACAATATAATTAATTACCTGTATGTCAATGAATGCACTTTTAATTGTCCTTTAGATACAGTATATACTGTATGTCTGTGTTATATGTTGTTGGACTAGGTTGTCCCTCCTCCACCCCACCTTCCCCCAGTTGGGGTATCTTGACTATCACTGCGGCGTTGCCACATGTACGGAGTCGCCTGTGAGGCAAGGAACATTACATATGCGGGCAACTGTACTTATTCAAAGCTGCCGCTAAATTTTTTGGATCACCTGAAGATCAGGGCCCCCAGCCTTCTTTAGTTAGCCTTATAAGGCTTACTAACGAAGGCTGGGGCCCTGATCTTCAGGTGATCTAATTTTTTATTTTTTGGAGCAAGTGTAAATTACGTCCCCCTGTGGTGCCTAGTGTAGTTTACGTTCCCCTACATTATCCTAGTGTAGTTTGCGTTCCCCAACTTTGCCGCGTATACCTTATCAAATAAAACGTTAAAACTAACGAAAATATTACGACTTAACCTCATCAACCGTCAATTTATATATATATATATATATATATATATAAATTGACGATTGGTTAGGTTAAGTCGTAATATTTTCGTTAGTTTTAACGTTTTATCTGATGATTCATTTAAAAATATCTCTTAAAGATCCTAGTGTAGTTTGTGTCCCCTTTTGCGTCAGGGGGACGTAAACTACACTTGCTCCATTTTTTAAGTTTGAATTTTTAACACCAAATGGTTTTTGTGTTTTATTCTTGTTCTTTTCTTTTTAAACTTCACTATTATGCACACAATTTGGTTGGCCTTTTTGCAGGACGCATTTTTCAGACTATGAGATTTCACTTGTTTACCCGCAAAGATTTTGTAGGTTATTTATAATGAAGTCGAAATAACAGACGGATTGCTAAAAATCTAGACATTTCTTTATATATTTTGTCAATATATCAATATATACAATTACATTCAGTAATGTAATTGTAATTGGTTGTGTAATGTCTATTTTTGGTTCAAATTCACTAGTATATAAAAGTTGTATTGTGGTAGCTGTTCATATAGACTTGCAGTAATCATAATGGAACTTGTTACTGTATAAGACTAGTAAACTACATGGAGTTTCAAGGCTGTATTGTATACGATCATATTAATTGTTTATCTTTATGAACACAGACATTACAATATAATTAATTACCTGTATGTCAATGAATGCACTTTTAATTGTCCTTTAGATACAGTATATACTGTATGTCTGTGTTATATGTTGTTGGACTAGGTTGTCCCTCCTCCACCCCACCTTCCCCCAGTTGGGGTATCTTGACTATCACTGCGGCGTTGCCACATGTACGGAGTCGCCTGTGAGGCAAGGAACATTACATATGCGGGCAACTGTACTTATTCAAAGCTGCCGCTAAATTTTTTGGATCACCTGAAGATCAGGGCCCCCAGCCTTCTTTAGTTAGCCTTATAAGGCTTACTAACGAAGGCTGGGGGCCCTGATCTTCAGGTGATCTAATTTTTTATTTTTTTGGAGCAAGTGTAAATTACGTCCCCCTGTGGTGCCTAGTGTAGTTTACGTTCCCCTACATTATCCTAGTGTAGTTTGCGTTCCCCAACTTTGCCGCGTATACCTTATCAAATAAAACGTTAAAACTAACGAAAATATTACGACTTAACCTCATCAACCGTCAATTTATATATATATATATATATATATATATATATAATTGACGATTGGTTAGGTTAAGTCGTAATATTTTCGTTAGTTTTAACGTTTTATCTGATGGATTCATTTAAAAAATATCTCTTAAAGATCCTAGTGTAGTTTGTGTCCCCTTTTGCGTCAGGGGACGTAAACTACACTTGCTCCATTTTTTTAAGTTTGAATTTTTAACACCAAATGGTTTTTGTGTTTTTATTCTTGTTCTTTTCTTTTAAACTTCACTATTATGCACACAATTTTGTTGGCCTTTTTGCAGGACGCATTTTTCAGACTATGAGATTTCACTTGTTTACCCGCAAAGATTTTGTAGGTTATTTATAATGAAGTCGAAATAACAGACGGATTGCTAAAAATCTAGACATTTCTTTTATATATTTTGTCAATATATACAATATATACAATTACATTCAGTAATGTAATTGTAATTGGTTGTGTAATGTCTATTTTTGGTTCAAATTCACTATATAATAAAAGTTGTATTGTGGTAGCTGTTCATAGACTTGCAGTAATCATAATGGAAACTTGTTACTGTATAAGACTAGTAAACTACATGGAGTTCAAGGCTGTATTGTATACGATCATATTAATTGTTTATCTTTATGAACACAGACATTACAATATAATTAATTACCTGTATGTCAATGAATGCACTTTTAATTGTCCTTTAGATACAGTATATACTGTATGTCTGTGTTATATGTTGTTGGACTAGGTTGTCCCTCCTCCACCCCCTTCCCCCAGTTGGGGTATCTTGACTATCACTGCGGCGTTGCCACATGTACGGAGTCGCCTGTGAGGCAAGGAACATTACATATGCGGGCAACTGTACTTATTCAAAGCTGCCGCTAAATTTTTTGGATCACCTGAAGATCAGGGCCCCCAGCCTTCTTTAGTTAGCCTTATAAGGCTTACTAACGAAGGCTGGGGCCCTGATCTTCAGGTGATCTAATTTTTTATTTTTTTGGAGCAAGTGTAAATTACGTCCCCCTGTGGTGCCTAGTGTAGTTTACGTTCCCCTACATTATCCTAGTGTAGTTTTGCGTTCCCAACTTTGCCGCGTATACCTATCAAATAAACGTTAAAACTAACGAAAATATTACGACTTAACCTCATCAACCGTCAATTTATATTATATATATATATATATATAAATTGACGATTGGTTAGGTTAAGTCGTAATATTTTCGTTAGTTTTAACGTTTTATCTGATGGATTCATTTAAAAAATATCTCTTAAAGATCCTAGTGTAGTTTGTGTCCCCTTTTGCGTCAGGGGGACGTAAACTACACTTGCTCCATTTTTTTAAGTTTGAATTTTTAACACCAAATGGTTTTTGTGTTTTATTCTTGTTCTTTTCTTTTTAAACTTCACTATTATGCACACAAATTTTGTTGGCCTTTTTGCAGGACGCATTTTTCAGACTATGAGATTTCACTTGTTTACCCGCAAAGATTTTGTAGGTTATTTATAATGAAGTCGAAATAACAGACGGATTGCTAAAAATCTAGACATTTCTTTTATATATTTTGTCAATATATACAATATATACAATTACATTCAGTAATGTAATTGTAATTGGTTGTGTAATGTCTATTTTTGGTTCAAATTCACTAGTATATAAAAAGTTGTATTGTGGTAGCTGTTCATATAGACTTGCAGTAATCATAATGGAAACTTGTTACTGTATAAGACTAGTAAACTACATGGAGTTCAAGGCTGTATTGTATACGATCATATTAATTGTTTATCTTTATGAACACAGACATTACAATATAATTAATTACCTGTATGTCAATGAATGCACTTTTAATTGTCCTTTAGATACAGTATATACTGTATGTCTGTGTTATATGTTGTTGGACTAGGTTGTCCCTCCTCCACCCCACCTTCCCCCAGTTGGGGTATCTTGACTATCACTGCGGCGTTGCCACATGTACGGATCGCTGTGAGGCAAGGAACATTACATATGCGGGCAACTGTACTTATTCAAAGCTGCCGCTAAATTTTTTGGATCACCTGAAGATCAGGCCCCCAGCCTTCTTTAGTTAGCCTTATAAGGCTTACTAACGAAGGCTGGGGGCCCTGATCTTCAGGTGATCTAATTTTTTATTTTTTGGAGCCAGTGTAAATTACGTCCCCCTGTGGTGCCTAGTGTAGTTTACGTTCCCCTACATTATCCTAGTAGTTTGCGTTCCCCAACTTTGCCGCGTATACCTTATCAAATAAAACGTTAAACTAACGAAAATATTACGACTTAACCTCATCAACCGTCAATTTATATATATATATATATATATATATAAATTGACGATTGGTTAGGTTAAGTCGTATATTTTCGTTAGTTTTAACGTTTTATCTGATGGATTCATTTAAAAAATATCTCTTAAAGATCCTAGTGTAGTTTTGTGTCCCCTTTTGCGTCAGGGGGACGTAAACTACACTTGCTCCATTTTTTTAAGTTTGAATTTTTAACACCAAATGGTTTTTGTGTTTTATTCTTGTTCTTTTCTTTTTAAACTTCACTATTATGCACACAAATTTTGTTGGCCTTTTTGCAGGACGCATTTTTTCAGACTATGAGATTTCCTTGTTTTACCCGCAAAGATTTTGTAGGTTATTTATAATGAAGTCGAAATAACAGACGGATTGCTAAAAATCTAGACATTTCTTTTATATATTTTGTCAATATATACAATATATACAATTACATTCAGTAATGTAATTGTAATTGGTTGTGTAATGTCTATTTTTGGTTCAAATTCACTAGTATATAAAAAGTTGTATTGTGGTAGCTGTTCATATAGACTTGCAGTAATCATAATGGAAACTTGTTACTGTATAAGACTAGTAAACTACATGGAGTTCAAGGCTGTATTGTATACGATCATATTAATTGTTTATCTTTATGAACACAGACATTACAATATAATTAATTACCTGTATGTCAATGAATGCACTTTTAATTGTCCTTTAGATACAGTATATACTGTATGTCTGTGTTATATGTTGTTGGACTAGGTTGTCCCTCCTCCACCCCACCTTCCCCAGTTGGGGTATCTTGACTATCACTGCGGCGTTGCCACATACGGAGTCGCCTGTGAGGCAAGGAACATTACATATGCGGGCAACTGTACTTATTCAAAGCTGCGCTAAATTTTTTGGATCACCTGAAGATCAGGGCCCCCAGCCTTCTTTAGTTAGCCTTAAAGGCTTACTAACGAAGGCTGGGGCCTGATCTTCAGGTGATCTAATTTTTTATTTTTTTGGAGCAAGTGTAAATTACGTCCCCTGTGGTGCCTAGTGTAGTTTACGTTCCCCTACATTATCCTAGTGTAGTTTGCGTTCCCCAACTTTGCGCGTATACCTTATCAAATAAAACGTTAAAACTAACGAAAATATTACGACTTAACCTCATCAACCGTCATTTATATATATATATATATATATATATAAATTGACGATTGGTTTAGGTTAAGTCGTAATATTTTCGTTAGTTTTAACGTTTTATCTGATGGATTCATTTAAAAATATCTCTTAAAGATCCTAGTGTAGTTTGTGTCCCCTTTTGCGTCAGGGGGACGTAAACTACACTTGCTCCATTTTTTTTAAGTTTGAATTTTTAACACCAAATGGTTTTGTGTTTTATTCTTGTTCTTTTCTTTTAAACTTCACTATTATGCACACAAATTTTGTTGGCCTTTTTGCAGGACGCATTTTTCAGACTATGAGATTTCACTTGTTTACCCGCAAAGATTTTGTAGGTTATTTATAATGAAGTCGAAATAACAGACGGATTGCTAAAAATCTAGACATTTCTTTTATATATTTTGTCAATATACTTATGAAATTCAGCTGAGGAAAAATAACTAATGCAGGTCAAAGACTAGGTTTTTGCGCCGACATATCCACTCTCATGGATTTTATGGAGAAAACACGCAGTCGAAACGAGTATAGTTTGAAAATGGTGACTAAGACCCTTGATTTTTGAGAGTTGTTCTTCGATAATTTTAAATTTCACGAATTGCATCTGAAATTTGAATATGGGCGTTAAGAAGTCCATCTCAAACCTTTCAGCCTTAATTTGGTACTTGTAGGTTATCTCCCCCCCCCCCCCACCAATTTTGACAGAATATTTTCGTTAAAACTAAAGAAAATATCACGACTTAACCTAACCAATTATCAAGGGCATACAGTTGATCTATTAGTAAATAGTAAATACTATTCCAGAAACAAACAATGTTATAATTAAAAATAGATCAACTGTACGCCCTTGATAATTGGTTAGTTAAGTCGTGATATTTTCGTTAGTTTTAACGAAAATATTCTGTCAAAATTGGTGGGGGGGAGATAACCTATAAGTACCCTTAATTTTTCTAGCCCACTGTGAAATATGACGGAATATGTGCAATAGTATTGTAATAAACTGATTTGATTGCGAGATAAAATATGTTAAATGTAAGATATAATTATTTAAAATTAAAATTATGTGAGTATAGTAATGTGATTTAAATTGTGTGAAATTGAATACAGTATAATGAATGTAAAAGTGATTCCTATAAATGTTAAAGAATTAAATTATTTGAAATATAAATCACTAATTAGCAACATACAGAGAAATTTTAACAACACTGGAGGGTTGTGAGCAGAGCTGGGCATTTGCGGCATATTTTGCGGTACTGCGGTACTTGCGGTACCACCGCACTACCACCCCGGGCCCCCATAACGCAGTACCGCAAAGGATCGCTGAAAGTACCGCAGTACCGCTACCGCATTCAAATTTCCGCGTACCGGTTTGGTACCGGTTTGGTAGTGCAGCAGTACCGCAGTACCGCAATATGCCGCAAGTGCCCAGCTCTGGTTGTGAGGTATAAATATGCCCGAAGGACAGTCTCTCGCTGAGGTTTCGACGAGTTGGAATGTAATTTCTTGAATTAAATATGGTTAGAAATTAAGTTTGAGTGTCTTTCAATGCAATATATTGAAAAACATCTATTCCCGCTCGCTTTTCTCACTGTCACTATTCTTGTTTCAATTAAATAAATCAATTAAATAGTTTAAGCCGCTATCATTTCAGAATTCCTTTCCGTTCGGAATGTCTGCATGCTCCGTTTATCAGTTGATTTGCTGGCCACTACCAAAATGCCGTTAAGCAGATTTCAGAAATTAGTGTAAAGCAGTAGAAAAGAGTGCAGATAATGCAAATTAAGAAACATAAAATAATAAATAAAATCCGTTCATTACATTTGGTGGGCAAGCAGTTGAACCACGTGCTTTTAAAATTTTCAATTTTATTCGTTCGTTATCAATGCTCGTCTTTGTTTCTATCATTGGTAATGTCTTTTTTCAGATATCTTAGGGAGATAGACATAAGTTTAACTTTACATAAAAAGTAATTTTAAAGTCCAGTGAAGGGTCTTTTTTTTTCTTTTTCTATTCCGTAATTTTTTGCCAAAACAAATGCAATGAAATTGGGGTCTTTTCCGTTTGGGGGCTAGCAGCGAATTTTAATGAAAATCGGTATACTAATGTAGTTTTGATCACTGATTTCAAAAATAACTTTGTTTTTGGGGAAATGAAAAACAAACATGTTAGAGCACTTTAAATAATTAATATGTGTTTTAACTAGCTTAAACTAGTTACAGAGGATTGTGTTATATTTAGCCATAGTCACAAACTGCTACTGTTTACGAAAAAGTGCTCTAAGTGTGGGAAAGTATGTTCCTTTGATAAAAATACCCAGTTCTTTCGTTGCCAAAAGCGTCGGTCAAACGTTAAAAAGTGCAACTTTACGAAGAATACGTTTTTTGAAGGATCCCGGCAGATCTGTAAGAGTAGCAGAAAAAAATCAAGAATTAATGCCCAGTTAGGTCAATTGAATGCCCGGTTAGGTCAACTGTATGCCCTTGACGATTGGTTAGGTTAAGTCAGGATATTTTCGTTAAAAACACATTAATTATTTAAAGTGCTCTAACATGTTTGTTTTTCATTTCTCCAAAGAATTAGTTATTTTTGAAATCAGTGAACAAAACTACATTACTATACCGATTTTCATTAAAATTTGCTGCTAGCCCCAAAACGGAAAAGATCCTGAAATTGTTTAAATTTCTTTTTTACTTTTAATAGTGAATAGGGTTGTGAATCTCACAGTTCCATAAAGAATATCTAAAATTTTGGAGTTTATACTTATCCATTTATATACTGTAGATTAACGAAGCGTAAGAAAATGTACTTTCATTATACGGCAAACAGGGATTATAAAAGGATTTCGGGCTTGAATTATAGATTAAGACATTTTTGTAAACTGTTGCTTCTTTACGTATACTTCTGTTAGATGATCTGCCGGATCACCTGAAGATCACGGCCCCCAGCTTTCTTTAGTTAGCTTTATAAGGCTAACTAACGAAAATATCACGACCTAACCTAACCAATCGTCAAGGGCGTACAGTTGACCTAGCCTTAAAGGCTAACTAGAGAAGGCTGGGGGCCATGATCTTCAGGTGATCCGATCTGCCAGTTGGAAGTCCCCTATGCGAGATCTCCTCACAAAACCAGGATATTCCCATGACACTTTTCAGTTCTTCTTTAGTATTAAGATGTTTGTAAATATTATAGTCCTGCAGCCAAAGTGGAATTTTTTGTCGGACCTTTCACTAAAGGTCGGACAATGGGGTTTTCTTTATTTTGTATCTTCAGACCACGTAGAATCAGAAATTCAAGGGCGCCAAGCTGGCACCCTTGAGTGTTTAGCAGAAATTGTTGGTTTCTATGGTAACCGTCTCCTCCATTTGGGCGTAAATGAGAAATACGAAATTCTGCATATATCAGCAACTACAACTGATACCTTATTCATTAAGGTGTCCACTTCTATGTTGTATGACATAGGGAATCCATTGGACACATTGCATTGATGACTTAAGAGCAAGATCATGTTTTAGAACAAAGTAGAGCCGAAAATAAAGAATATGTTAACGAAATTTTTAGAGAAAAAACGTGCAACTCCAAGATTTATACATGAACACACACCAAATATTATATCCATGTATATAGTGTGCATATGTATGTTGTATATAGGTGCGTGATTGTGTCCTTTACTGAACGAAGAACCCGATAAGTATGTTTCCATTAATAATACGTTTAATAATACAGTGTAGTGTACTTCACATTAAACTTTACGTTGCATTTATATCTTTTCAGAAAACAAACATGGAATGTGTATTAAGCAAAGTTGGTACCTGCAGTAATTCCTGTCAATCAATATCAGTTTGCACACAACGACGCATATCAAGGATCATCAATACAAGCAAAATTAGGAATGGTAATTTGCATGTGGACATTAACAAGAACTTCTCTGATGACTCCGATTTCATAGTGCATTATCACAAAAACTGTTTCTACGTACACTTTAAAATCACACATGAACAGATTACGGGAATCGGAAGCTCGCTCCAATTCCTCACTACCTCCCGGAAAACGTTAATGAAAACGTTAATGTTGCTCTGAACTCCGTGATTTTGAATTTAAGATTCACTGCTTGTTTTATAGAGGTTCATTTTTTTTTATATAGAAAGGAATGGCCAAGGTCGGGTGCCCGCAAAATTTACTCCCTTTATAAGAAAGAGAAAGCCAAAATCAAGGTCTCCGAGCTCACGATGCCATTTTTCTTCTTTCCATAAATTTTGGAAAGATTGTGTAGTGTGCAAAATGCATGCATGTGTAGTGAAGAATAGAGGGAGAAGTATGTGTTTGAGAGCATGCTGGACTACTCACAGGGTAAATGAAACCAGGAAAAATATCAGCTAAGGAGGATAGTGACAGGAGAAACGGGATTTTCAGCACTCCCTGTCTCCTGCCTAACATTCCCGCTGGAGTTCCTCCATGGGAGATGAAGAACCAGATGAAGAACCCATCCATGGGGGATGTGAACCAGATAAGAAGAATCCGACTCGCCGGAAGCGGGTTAGTCTTATGTAGATCTGCTGACCGTGCTATTCATCTAGAATAGATTGTGAGTAGTAGAGTAGGTACCGATCCTGACGTGAATGTACATGAAGCTGTGTCAATAAGTCAGGAGATGATGAAGCAGAATGGAAGTACGTGGCCTGAAGGTTTCCACGATACTCTTCCTAAACAAGCGCACACTATGGCAATCGGAAGAAACACATTCAAGTAGGCTCAGCAAAGGCACACGACAGTAATCTGATTTGCGCATAATTGGCCTGCAGGGTTCTGGCAGGAACATAAATCTTGACGAGCTTCTGAAGTACGAGTTAGCACCGATGCCCATTTCAGTGTTTACCAAAACTGGCGAGATGAGATTTGCAACGAATAAATCAACACTCAAGAACATGCTTAAAGTTGAAGTGACGAAAAGATCTGCGCCTAAAACTTTGTCAACAGTTTTGTCGCATACGTGGCAAGTAAGATGGAGTCTGATGTCTACTTAGTGTTTGATAGACATATAGACTACATTATCAAATGTGTCACTCGTACAGCAAGAGGGAAAGAACCAAGCAGATGACGTCAACCCTCACGCTCAAAGCTACTTCTAACACAAAAAGTTGCATTAACTGTGATTATAACAAGGTACAGCTGATCGATCTGATCGTTCAGACAACACATGAACAGAGAGAGCAGTTAAGGATGACCCACCACAAACTGTTAGTGACAAGAAGTGATCCTGTCCCTGTAGAAATCAAACAAAGCATAGTGATTCACCGAGAAGACATGAGAAGCATTCAAGAGGAGGCTGATATGGTGATCATCCATCAGATGTTATTCATTATGGAAGTGAGTGCTATGAATGCTCACGTGCCCTGGAACGGTGGAAGCTTCATCCCACGACAGGAAATGTACTGACAAGTGAAGAAAACTTTGCAACCTTTGATGCTACCACATTACGCAGCAGCCGCACCTGATTGCATACTAAAACTGATCACGTGCGGAAACTGCACGTCATCAAAGTGCTCATGTTCATCTTCAATGTTGCCATGCACAATCTTCTGCCATTGTGAACGTGGATTGGGCTGTTGTAATGAACGAACTAAAATGGCAGTGCAAGACGTACCTGATGAAGAAGATGAAAATATAGTTATAAGGAACTATCTTCATTAAGTTGATTGGACGATGACATTGAAAAACAGTGTCATACACAGCATACTGTATATGTATAATTATAGATGATTTATTGTCTTTGTTTAAATATACACTATTTAAGTTTCATTTAAGGTTGATGAGGCCGCGTTTATTTACATAATAACGCACAACACTGAGAAAATATTCAATTTAAAACAAAGTTTAGCATATTTTTTGTCTTGACCTTGGCATTAGAGTATAACCTCGACATTAGATCATCAATGTAATGTGTTCAATGGATTCCCTATCTCAGACAACATAGGAATAGAGACCTTAACGAATAAGATATCAATTGTAGTTGCTGATATACAGTATGCAGAATTTTGTACTTCTCATTTACGCCCAAATGGAAGTGGGCGGTTACCATAGAAACCAGCCATTTCTGCAAAACGCTCAAGGGTCCAGCTTGTGTATTACAAACACAAACAGAATATAGGCTACGTTTTAAAATTTTGTACCATATCAGTTCGTTTTCAATTGTTCATCTTTATAATAGTAGACCATTGTAGTTCCGTTTTCGTTTTCGTTAGATATTACCACATAGAATCAGCCCTATTTAATATTATTTAGTGAAAATTTTCGCCTAATTTATATGTATTTAGTGTATTTTAAAATTTATTTTATAGGCTCCCATATATTACAAATAAAATAAATTTCTTCATGCATATTATTTGGATTCACACACACACACACACACACACACATATATATATATATCGTAAAGAACGACGCTTGTATAGGAGAACATTCCGCGCAAGATGAGGAGGGAGAACGAACAAATGAAAAAATGAGGTAACCACCCTCCTCATCTTGCGCGGAATGTTCTCCTATACAAGCGTCGTTCTTTACGTTAATTATACTGCGTGTTCTTTGCAGTTGAAATGTGTATATATATATATATATATATATATATATATATATATATATATATATATGTGTGTGTGTGTGTGAATCCAAATAATGTACATGAAGAAAACAACTGTACAAACACTATATATATATATATATATATATATATATAATATATATATATATATATATATAGTGTGTTTGTACGGTTGTTGCGAAATTAAATTTCAAAATTTTATTGTGTCCGAATAAGCAATATTTTCATTTTCATTATATATCGGTTGGGTGGTTAAAAATTTATTGGAAAATTACTCCAAATGCAGTATTTTTGTATAAAAATTGATTTGCAATAGTTATAAAGAGGACAAATTGTTTAGTGAAACGCGCGTTTCTGTAGGTAATGTTTGCTAATTATTTGATTATATATTGCAGTTTGTCTCCGTTTGGCAGAAATTATACTGAGATTCGCTTTACACTTGCTTTAAAATGTAATTAATTGCTTTTGTTTTCGATTATGTACTGTAGTTACTCGATATTGTGATTTTCACATGGTATTTTAATAATAATGAAAATTTAAATTAGTTTTCAGTTGTAACGATGAATTGCGTAGAATTACAATTTTTTCAAATCATGCTGGGTCTCGTGATGAAGTAGTTTGTTATCGCAGATATTTTTTAATATTATGGTTTTTTTTCCCGCTGAACTGCAAGTTGAAATTAATGTATTGATTTAATTTTTCGGTGTTTACGTTTAAATTTTGTTAATTATTGGTTATTTTTGGGGTAAAATTTTTTAAGATTTATTTCGGATTACTCGTGCCACTGGGACTTAGAATTTGTTTGCTGACCAAAAATAGGGTATCTTTTAGATTGCCAGTAACATTTTGTACCGTCGCTATCCAACTCCTGACTGTCACACTGTTTATATTTCTGCCAGGAATTGTGCGAAATCTGATTTTCGACTCGCCAAAAATTCTTTAATCAGAAAAGTATGTTAAGACCTATAGAATTTTAATACTTCTGGCTCTTCCTAGTGTTATTTTATTTATTTGTCGGGTTCAAAATCCCAGCTGAGCCGTGAACGGCCAAATTCTAAAGGGCCAGTTCTATCTGAAGCCCAAGTTAAGCTAAATTAAAACTTACGGATTTGAGATCCTATTAGGTCCTACCTCAGGGTAACCTCAGGGTTGCTGACTCGATGCGGGCCTACCTTAGACCTTAGTTACATGAATTTAATGTAAACAAAAAGGGTACTATTTATGGTCTTCTTTCTCAACCTTGCAACAACAACGCAACCTGGACTATTGCACGGTGCAACAATCTTGTATCTAAACAACCAAACTGAATTGCAAGAGAGCTCTCTACAAGACCACACCCTGTACGTACGACATCCCACAAACGAGTAGAAAAGACGCGCAGCGCCCCAAAAATGATGCCACCAGCGTCCCAAACACTGATGCCACAAGAGCCCAAAAATGCTAGCTCTTATTAAGTGAATTTTTCACTAACCTTACAATTATGAGATGGATATATATACACCTTAACTTAATATATACAAGCAATGCTGCATCAATCAGCTTAGTCATCATATCGCCTTGGGACAACAATGGTTCTTCCTCTTCTAGATTTTCTAACACTCCCCACCGAAGAGGCATTGTTGTCGTTACCTTCCGCAAGGTTAGCCAAGCCTTCTCCATGAGGCTGTAACTCAAATGTTTCATCTTGACTATCTGTGTTTTTGCTGATTTCTAAAGCATAGAGTTTTTGTATAGGTCTCTTTAACTTTCCTCCTGAAGTCTTTACCAGTGCAGACCTAACTAAATTGTCTTTGCCAAAAACAACTCTTCAATTATGCCAAGCTTCCAGCATTGCCTTGGTCTTTCATCCCGAATCATTACCACTTCTCCCACCTTAATACAATTTGCATTGGAGCCCTTTACCTTGCCTGATGGGTAATAATTGAGTTCTGGCAAGTATTCCATCTGCCACCTCTTCCATAACTGATCTTGTAGCTCTTCAAGGTACCTGAACCGTCTG
Source organism: Bathynomus jamesi (assembly GCA_023014485.1). Classification (NCBI taxonomy): domain Eukaryota; kingdom Metazoa; phylum Arthropoda; class Malacostraca; order Isopoda; family Cirolanidae; genus Bathynomus; species Bathynomus jamesi. The sequence goes on along the minus strand of JAJOZX010000516.1, from coordinate 565,114 downwards.
GTTAACTCTCCTTGAGTGCTCTGGATAGGCTGCAAGTCTTCTGGCACACTGGGGTTTGATGTTAATCGTTTACCACAAAGAAAATGATTTGGTGTCAATGGCTCTGCATCCTGCATACTGTTGTAAACAAAAGTGATAGGCCTACTGTTCACCATTGCTTCTACTTCACATAAAACAGTAGATAATTCTTCTTTGCTCAAATGAGCATTAGCTAAAAGTTTCTTTAATGGACACTTTACACTTCTCACTAGCCTTTCCCAAAATCCTCCCCACCATGGTGCTCTCTCAACAATAAACTCCCACTGTACCCCTTGGTGTGAAAGTAGGATTGGAATCCTTCCTCTTTTAGCAAGGACCAAATTTCTTGGAGTTCCTTTGCAGCCTTTTTGAAGGTTTTTGCATTATCCGATATGATTTTATTTGGGAAACCCCTTCTGTTCACAAACCTTTTAAAGGCCAAAAGAAATACATCACTACTTAAGTTGCTTACCAACTCCAAATGGATTGCTCTGGTGGTAGCACAGGTGAAAAGACATATATAACCTTTGTTAGACTCCCCTCGCTCATACACATAGACTGGCCCTGCAAAGTCTACTCCCACTACATCAAATGGGGCAGTATAGACACACCGTTCTCTTGGAAGTGGAGCCACCTTTTCATAATAAGGCTTTGCACTCCAACGCTTGCAAACCACACATTTATGCAAGACCTTTTTTACTACTTGTCTAATTTTGGGAATCCAAAATTGTTGTCTAATCTCTATTATCACTTCTCTAACTCCCGCATGTAACAGCTTATGATGAGTATCCAGGATCAAAAGGTCCACAAAGTGCCCCCCAGAAGGTAGCAAAATTGGATGTCTTTTCTCCTCTGGAAGCCCAGAAAACTGTAGTCTACCTCCTACTCTCAATAAATCCTGATCCAAAAACACATCCAAACCCTTGAGCGCAGAATGTGTTGGTAGAACCTGTAATGGATGGCTGGTGAGCAATTCTCTCTCTTCACCAAATTTTTCCTTCTGCATATATACCACCCAGTATTTTCTGGCTTGCTGAATCTCATTACTGTTCAGAATTCCTTCCCTTCTTGTTTCTCCCTTAATGTTGATGGTAAATCTATATACCCATGCTGTCACTCTTAACAATCTTTTCAGACTGCTAATGTCCTCAAGCCTCAATATGGGGTCCTGCTGCATAACTTGACAACTGTTCACAGCGCATTTTCTCACCTCACTCACCCATGCTTCTTCAGCCTGGCATTCTCCTACAATAGGCTGATTAGAAGGCCAGTTTTCACTTCCAAGTTTTAGCCACTCTGGCCCATTCCACCACAAACTTGACTGTGAAAGATCTTTCACTGAAATTCCTCGTGTTGGTAAATCAGCGGGGTTTTGGATGCCTGGACAATGCTTCCATTGCTTGGGATCTGTGTGCGCTTGAATTTCCTCCACCCTATTGGCAACAAATGGTTTCCATTTCCTTGCCTGACTTCTTAACCAGTGCCAAACTATAGTGGAGTCTGTCCAATAATAGCTTGGAATTTCATAGAGGTCCAAAGACTTTCGCACTGTAATTGCAAGCCGACTAGCAATAACGGCACCCATCAATTCCAACCTTGGAACCGAAAGCCTTTTCAAAGGTGCTACTCTGCTCTTTGCAGCAACCAACCTGCAACTTACTTCCTCTTGCAATGCGCCTCTTATATAAATACAAGTTGCATAGGCTTCCTCACTTGCATCACAAAAGATGTGCAGCTCCAAATTGTCTGGACTATTGTTCAACTCTCCAAAGTACCATCTTGGGATTTCAATGTCTCCAAGATGTGCCAATTCTTTGAACCAGTATTTCCACCTTACCACCATATGATCAGGTAACTCTTGGTCCCAACCAAGTCCAATTTCCCAGAGGCTCTGAAACCAAATTTTTGACTTTATCACAAATGGAGCCAGGAATCCAAGAGGATCAAAGACCTTTGAAGCCAAACTAAGAGCTGTACGTTTTGTCCACCTTGTCTCATTCTCAGCCAGCTCTCTAAAGATTTCCCATTGAAGGTAAACAAATCATCATCTTGCTGCCAAACAATGCCTAGCACCTTTGCGTCTATTGCCCACAACTCCTTAATACCAGAATCCTCAATACTTTCTGCTGCATCAGGTACTACACAGGAATGACTCATAAACTCTTGTAATTGCGAATGATTGGTCTGCCATTTTCTAAGCTCCATGCCAGCCTCCCTCATTATAGCTCTAGCCTCCATGAATATCTGTTTAGCCATTTCTGTATTATCCACGGAACACAGCAAATCATCAACATAAAAATTTTTCCTTATGTGTTCAATAGTGTTAGGATAGACTTCAGAATATTTCTTAAAATGGTACTGCATAGTAGCTGCCAACAGAAATGGACTAGAGCTGAGGCCAAACAACACTGACTTCATTCTATATGCTTGAACCTTAGGTTCATTTTCCAACAAGTCTTTCGTATCCACCCACAGATACCTTACTGCATCTCTGTCCTCTGGTTTTAACTTTATCCGCAAAAAGGCTTGCTTCACATCTGCAGTCAATGCTACTCTACCAAACCTGAATCTCAGTAACAAGGAAAATAAATCTGCATTTAAATTTGGCCCAGCATCCAAACAGTCATTCAAGGACACACCACCTTTGTCCTTGGCTGAGCCATCAAAAACTACCCTCAGTTTGGTGGTAGTTTTGTCTCGCCGTACCACTGCATGGTGTGGCAGATAATGTGCCTCCTGGCTCACCAGCTCACCTTGCACCCTTTCAGCATAGCCCTCCCTTACATAACTTAGGATGGCCTCATCGTATTCAATTAACAACCTCATTTTTTCTTAGCCTGTACAATGAAGTCTCCAACCTCCGATTAGCTAGCTGAAGGTTTGAACCGGGTTTGCAAGAATCCTTCCATGGTAGGCCAACTTCATAGCAACCATCTCTAAACCCAATCCCTTTTTCAAATTGCTCTAAAACATCATTGTTCACTGTACTTGCCTGGTTGTCCTTTATGCCAATAGATTCAAGTTCCCAAAACGCTTTCAAATGCCTTTCCAGACCATGGCTGTTCTCCTCAATCTTAACAAAAAGAGCCTTAACTTCCATTTCATTGCAATAACTACCATGTAGCATCCAGCCTAGCTTACTTTCAATAGCTACCGGGCCTTGAGATGTACGGACAATATTACCAGTGATGAAGTCCCAATAATAGTCAGCTCCAATCAAAAGACTAATATCTTCTGTTCCCTCAAACTTATTATTGCCCAAATTAATTCCTTTAACTTGCAATTCTTGGACACATGCCATATCTAAACAAGTAGTGACTGGAGCACAAAGTTCCTCAATCTCTACAGCTTGGACCTTGATAGTGGGACTTTGCGGTAACAACCCTTTAACCAGAACTTCTACCTTCTTAAATTTGGTTCGGTTTTGAACGGAACCCCCAAACCCAGAAATTCTTAAATTTTCCCTCTTAAGTTCTTTAAACTTCAATTTTCTGGAAATTCTGGTCTTAATAAAACTACACTGGCTACCACTATCAAACAACACTCTTACAGTAGCTTCTCCCTCATTCCCAATTAATAAGGCTGCAGTTGTTTGCAATAATCCCCCTTTACTTTTACTCCCTTGCATAGCAGTGGCATGTGCCACTGATGTCTCTACTTCTGGGGTAGGCCTACTAAGAGTGTTTTCACACAATAATGGCTGATGCCTACCATGACATTTTTTGCACAAAATTTTAAACTTACAAAACCTTGCTCTATGACCTTTCAAAAAACATTTAAAACATGCTGTGGACTTAGTTACCCTGTCCTTTCTCTCCTCAAAGGGTAAGGCCTCAGCCACCTCACATTTATATGACTTGTGGTTGCCTTCGCAAAATATGCATTCCTTGATTCCCTTTAATTTATTCTCAGAGGAGGCATGTAGAGCTGACACTGTACCTGGGCTATTCCTTTTTGTGGAAACTTTGGTGCTGTGCCTGCCTTTGTCCCTTGTTTACCATCCCACTGTGCAAACTCAACTCCCTCTCGTCTTGCTAATTCTGTGCCTAAAAGACTTAACATCTGCTGAAGGGGGATGTACACATGTTCTGCAGAGTGTCCCCTACTTAATTCAAGCAAAATTGAGCTAGGCAATTTAGACTCCAGTGTAGGAACCAACATTATACCATACTTTTCCATTCCTACACCCAAGTTGTCCAGGGACCTAGTTCTAATTTCAAATTCATCATATAACTGCCGTAACTCCTTGACACTATTAGGATTATTAACAGGAGGTATAGCTAAAAGTGCACGGAGGTGGCTTTTAATTAAGATCTCTGGCTTACCAAACCGTTTCTTTAATATATCCCAAGCCACATTATAATTAGCCTCTGTTAATGCTAATCCTGCTATAGTCTTTGCTGCCTCCCCTTCCAAGAGGGACCGCAAATAATTAAACTTCTCCACGGCACTTAACACTTGACTAGAATGAACTGCTGATTGAAAACTGTCTGCCCATCCTTGCCATTCCTGAATACTCCCAGAAAATGTTTTGAGTACAAGCCTCGGTAATTGAACTACAGATCTGTTAACCTTAACTTCACCATCATTTGTTGAGTGTTGTGTTTCATTATTAGACCTGGTCTCTAACTGTACTGAGCTGCTAAACTCTTTTGCTCGGAGGCCTACGTTAATTATATCATCAATAATCTCTTCAAAGTAAATTATGTTATTTTCTATTTCATCCTCTTCTATAAGAGCCTCAATTTTAACATTTACCTCACTTAGAGCAACCTTTTTAGTTTCTAATATGGAAAGCTGCGCAGTCACTAAGCGTAAATCCTCTTGCTCTATGGCAGAATCTATAGTGGCAATGACCTTTGTAATTAGACCTTTGTAGGCGCTTCTCCTTTTTATAAATTTGTTCAATTCAGATGCACTCATCTTCAATGCAAACAACAATTGGGCTCAATACCAAATGAGCTGAATTGGCAGAAATACTTAACCAAACTGATCAAACGCAAATTTTACTTTCAAATAAACTGAATTGCTAGGTGGGGTACTAACCAACACCAGTATGGAATACCAAATTTTCCACCCAAGTAACTGGCGCACTGGTCTGCAACCTTCGCCTACGAATAATAAACCAAATTAACCAAACTGGTAAATGTAGGCCAAAAACAACGACAGACAACTGGCCAAGTTTCGCAATTGGGCAACCAAACTTTCTACCCTGGGACCTTAATTCAATAATAACCCAAAATTAACCAAACCGGTAAAATGTAGGCCAAAACAACGACAGACGACTGGCCAAGTTTCGCAATTGGGCGACCAAACTTTTACCCTGGGACCTTAATTCAATAATAACCCAAAATTAACCAAACCGGTAAAATGTAGGCCAAAACAACGACAGACGACTGGCCAAGTTTCGCAATTGGGCGACCAAACTTTTACCCTGGGACCTTAATTCAATAATAACCCAAAATTAACCAAACCGGTAAAATGTAGGCCAAAACAACGACAGACGACTGGCCAAGTTTCGCAATTGGGCGACCAAACTTTTACCCTGGGACCTTAATTCAATAATACTCAACCCGTCTAGGCCTAACTTGGGCTACAATTTGCACAATCAGAACTTTGCCGAAAAATAGTCACTGACTCAGTCTTGGGGTAGAATCCGGTTCTGAAGGACCATGTTATTTTATTTATTTGTCGGGTTCAAAATCCCAGCTGAGCCGTGAACGGCCAAATTCTAAAGGGCCAGTTCTACCTGAAGCCCAAGTTAAGCTAAATTAAAACTTACGGATTTGAGATCCTATTAGGTCCTACCTCAGGGTAACCTCAGGGTTGCTGACTCGATGCGGGCCTACCTTAGACCTTAGTTACATGAATTTAATGTAAACAAAAGGGTACTATTTATGGTCTTCTTTCTCAACCTTGCAACAACAACGCAACCTGGACTATTGCACGTGCAACAATCTTGTATCTAAACAACCAAACTGAATTGCAAGAGAGCTCTCTACAAGACCACACCCTGTACGTACGACATCCCACAAACGAGTAGAAAAGACGCGCAGCGCCCCAAAATGATGCCACAGTCCAAACATGATGCCACAAGAGCCAAAAATGCTAGCTCTAAATTAAGTGAATTTTTCACTAACCTTACAATTATGAGATGGATATATATACACCTTAACTTAATATATACAAGCAATGCTGCATCAATCAGCTTAGTCATCATATCGCCTTGGGACAACAATGGTTCTTCCTCTTCTAGATTTTCTGACACCTAGCACTTGGACAAAAACTTCTCTAACAACTATAATTCTTATTTTCGTCCTCACTTCCAACCTGACGATTTATTTGCCGTTTCTTCTGATAAACTGAAATCTTTCCTCAAACTTTTACCTCCAACTAAACCCTAGGGCCTAGACGATTCCTGTGCTGTTTCTCCATCTCCTCCCCTGTCTGACTTAATTATGTGTAAAGTTAGAATCTCTCTCAAAGATGTTTTTTTTTCTAGACTGAACTCTAGGAAGGCGTACCGTGGTGATGGGGTCCCTTCTGTTGTTCTCAAGAACTATTCTTCTGTGTTGATACCCTGCCAAGGCAAATTCTTTCGTCTATGTCTTTCAGCTGGTACTTTTTCTTCCTGCTGGAAGTTCGCTCTCATTTAGCCTGTACCAGAGAAGGATGAGCGCTTGCAACCCTCCAACAATCTTCTTCCAATTCCTTTCTAAAGTTATTTAATCTATCCTTAATAGGAAGATTCTTAACCCTTTTGCTGCAGGTGGCCCGTATATGGTTCCAAAATTCGTACCATTACGAAATTTTCCACACTGAAAGGGTTAAACAATAAACACCTCTCTACTCACAATCTTCCTTCAGATTGTCAACATGGGTTCCGCAAGGGACACTCTTCTGGCGATCTCTCTGTCTCTTGGCCATCGTTGTTTCCAGATTTTGGTGAAACCTTTGCTATTGCGCTAAACATATCAAATTTTTTTTGTATAGAGTTTGGCGCAAATCCTTAATTTCCAAACTGCCCTCCTCTCGTTTCTCTCATTCTATATGTGCCTTCATGTCTGATTTCCTTTCTGGCAGATGTATACAGTAGTTGCGGGTGGAAATGGCCACTGTTCCCCTAAAGCTATTAACACTGGTGCTCCTCAGGGCTGTCCTGTTCTGTCACCCATTCTCTTCCTTTTATTTATTAGTGATCTTTTAGGTTGCACTTCCCGTCCTATCCACTTCTATGCCAATGACTCCAACCTTCTCTTCTCTACCCTTTTCACAAAGCGACATTCTCAACAGTCGCTCCATGTTTCGCGAGAGACGGCTATGGCGCGCTTGACCACGTACCTTCTACTGATTGGGGCAGAGAAAGTCTGGTGTTTATCAGTGCTTAAAAAATCTAGTTCTTTCACCTGTCTACTTGTAACAAACTTCCATACGACTATCCCCTTACCTTCAACAATACACAACTTATCCTTCCTCTTCTCTTAATATTTTTGGGGTTTACTTTTCTCGTGATCTCTCATGGAAAGAACCCTTATACTCTCTTTCTAAAACAGTTTCTGATAGGCTAAGTGTTTCTGTACCGGCTCCGCAGTTTTTTCACTCCCGCTCAGTTTCTGTCTCTGTACAGGAGTATGGAGTAGCCTTCTCATGTGTGGGGTAGTTCAACCCACACAGCTCTAAATGACCAGGTTGAATCAAGTGCTTCTCGACTCCTCATTTTCTCGCCTCTTACTGACAGTTGTTAATACCTCTCCCTTTGCCGTAATGTGGAACCGCAATTACAATGGACCCTGTTCTTCTTAACTCACTAACTGCATGCTTCCCCCTAGAAGGAGAGCATGCAGTACCAGACTTTCGACATATTCTCATCTCTTTTCTGTCAAACTCTTTAACACGAGGGTGAATCAGCATTTTCACTCTTTCATGTAATACACCGGTCATCTCTGGAACAACCTTCCTGAATCCATCTTTCCCCCTGTTATGGCCTCCAATCTTTGAAAGGTAGAGTGCTCCGGCATCTCGAAAACTTTGGACATTGGTTTCGGCTCTCTTCTTCTTCTTCGATGGGGCCCGTTTGCTGGTGTTCGACCTTGGGCCCCTCTTTCATTAACAAAAATTATGGGGAAATTCTTAACAGCAGAAGACACTATTGGGTTTATATAACATTGCCCAACACCAATTTTGCTGATTTAATTCTAACACCTGTTTTTAGGTAACTTTGGTGTGCTGATTAAAAAATCACCTTAGTTTTTGCCTATCAAGTCAGGTTTTCGAGCAATCAAATACGGATATTTTGGAGATATCGCATTTTGGCAGGGTTATGCCCAATTTTTTTTCTTTTCAAAAAATAAGTTTTTACATGCTCAGAATCAGCATGGAAAAGTAAACAATTGTGCAGGGAGTGACCTTTAATATACAATGGTAATATTGACACATGAAGTGATTAAAAATGTTTAAATAAGCAAAAAATGAATCCATATTAAAGCAAGCACAGGACCAGTTTTCTTAACATTGTCTTTTTCTTGTTTTCTTACTTTTCAGTGCTGATAAATTTTCTCTTATAGGACTTCCTAGAATGAGAGATGTCAAGACAATCTCTTTGCAGGCTCCAGCAGTAGTCAGCCATCATATGGGTATCCCATCTTCCTTGGTATCGTTCTTCCATCACTTTGATATCTTGGTGGAACCTTTCACCTTGCTCTTCACTAACATCACCAAGATTTTCTGGAAATTTATCCAGATGACTCTTGAGATAGTGAACTTTAATGCTCATGTTGCAACCCAACTGCTGAAAGTTTACAAGTAAATCCTTTACAAGATCTTTATAATTTTCAGACTTTTTGTTTCCTAGGAAGTTCTTATCTACTGCCACTAAAGCATTCCAAGCTCTTGCCTCCGTTTCGGTCATTGAGTTACTGAACTGCGGATCTTTCATCAGTTTTCTTATCCACAGATAAAATTTTAACAGCAAAACAGCTGTTAACAGGTCTCAAAAATCACCAATTTTGATAAGCGCCCTTCATGGATCACCCAAAATAGGCATATTGCATTGCACGAAAACCTGATGTGATGGACAAAATCTAAGGTGATTTTTGAAATCAGCACATCAATATTACCCAGAAACGGGTCTTAGAATTAAATCAGCAGCAAAAAAATGTTTTTTTGTTGGGCAGTGTAATCAGGATGAACTGAGTACTTTAGCAAACATCAAATTCAAGAGGGTTGGCTTGCTTACAGTAAAAACTTTGTTGGTTGTTAAATTACACCGGTCAACAAATTTTACCTTTTTTGTTTCTTCGATGAGGTGGTTCTGTGTTCTTCACAGAATTTTCAACGCTGGTTACGAATATGACTGGAATTTTTGTATCACGTAAGGTTCTTGAGAAAACTGCGAATTAAGTTTTACCCAAAAATATACAAAACTGCATACGTTGTATTGTATACGACGTGCTTTAACATCATATTAACCATGCCTAAAATCTCTTTGTCGACGACTTGCGTTTGTATGCGACATTTGGGGCTTCCCTGATTAATGTCTAGTAGTAGTCGGCCAGCATCGTTGAGTCCCACCTGCCTTGGTACTGTTTTTCTATTGTGGAAAAAATCTGTTTTCACGGACTGGCACGCCCATTCAACACGCTGCTTCTTGTACCTGGGTGTTAATGGTGACTGAATTGTAGGTTTACACGTCTTGCCAATTGTTTGGAGGATTCCACATCGAGATGTTCTTGGTAAATTATTTATGCCAGCCTGCTCAAAAACCTCTTTACTTGAGGAGAATGGATGCTTTGCAATTTGCGCTTGATTACAGATATCTGCCGCCTTGTCACTTTTCTTATAGCTCCTTTATCACTTCGCTGCCTCAGTTTGGTACCCTCCGCTACAAACTAGTTTACAGTTCGATAAGCTCTGCCAAACTGCTTCGCAATTTCAATAGATTTTATATTTTCAGCGAGTAACTTGACTATTTTCCTTTTCTCAGTTAATGTTAAATCCTTCTTACCCATTTTCAACATTTAGATCCGTAAATAGAATACTTGCTTATTAAGTCGGAACACATTTTACATATTTTTCAATAAAATGAGATAATTATTTTAATTATCAAAATATTTTATCGAAATGAATAAAATCAATGCTGCTATATATAGTGATTATTTGCTACAAATTTCATTGAAATCGAGGAAAAACCTTTGAAAAAATTGGAGAAAATGTAATCTGCTTAATAAGTGCGAACGCAGTGTATATAAATAATATTTATGATAAAAATAATCACGAAGGGAAAGGAAAACACAGAATGGTACTCAAGCGCTTTCGTCTAATAACATACATCTTAAGGAACACCTCAGTGTTCCTGAGGATGTTACTAGATGAAAGCGCTTGAGCACCATTCTGTGTTTTCTTTTCCCTTCTTGGTTATTTTCATCATATATATATATTATTATATATATATGAGATATATGTATATGATGTATATGTATATGATATATATATATATATATATATATATATATATATATATATATATATATATATATATATATATGAGATATATATGTATATGATATATATATATATATATATATATATATATATATATATATATGTATATATATATATATATATATATATAGAACGAAGCTTGTGTAGAAGAGTGTTCCGGAAAAGATGAGGAGGGAGAACGAGCAAATGAAAAATGAGGTACCTGCCAGGAATCGAATCCGGGATCATCCAATTGCCGGTCGGATATGTTAACCACTACACCAATGACCCCGATTAGTCAGTACTCGTAATTCTCCTACATACGAGCGGAATCAAATGCCCTGCCCTGTTTGCAGTTAAAATGTATATATGTACGGCATGCGAAGGTGCACCCTCAGGGCATTTGATTCCGCTCGTATGTAGGAGAATTACGAGTACTGACTAATCGGGGTCCTTGGTGTAGTGGTTAACATATCCGACCGGCAATTGGATGATCCCGGGTTCGATTCCTGGGAGGTACCTCATTTTTCATTTGCTCGTTCTCCCTCCTCATCTTGTGCGGAACACTCTTCTACACAAGCGTCGTTCTTTACATTAATTATACTGTGTTCTTGGCAGTTAAATATATATATATATATATATATATATATATATATATATATATATGTATATACTATATATATATATATATATATATATATATATATATATATACGTGTATATATATATATATATATATATATATATATATATATATATACGTGTGTGTATATATATATATATATATATGTTAACCCCTGCGTCTATGGCCTGGGTTGGTTCGAAGTCGACGGGGGTTCTATTTAGCTGGCAGCAACGAATGTGTTACTTGCAGTAGTTTTCTTCTATATTACTCTCCGAGTTCTTCTATAGTGGCTCGGAGGATTCTGGGAGGCTTACTAAATTCTCTGAAGATTCCTGGATTCTTCTTTTAATGTATCGGGGAAGTTTAATGACTAAGTTCTCTGAAGAGAGCAAGGCTCGAAGGAGAAGATAAAGACTATTTCTTACTGTATTTTACTGCTAAAATGTACAGGTAGTGCTCAACCTTTGAATTTACCTCAATGAATATGAAAGATTTTTCGTGTTTATATACCCGAAAACTGCTATCATCATTATTATTAAATGTTGAAAAGGCTACATTATTTTTGCACAATATTTGAAAATAAAGTAAATCTTTTAGCTGTGGTAAAGTTCAAACGAATAAACAAGGTATTTGAAGATGAAGCCATATTTTTATCTTAAACCGCGTATTTTCAGATTTGATGCTATCATGATCTGCCAAGTTAACTAAAAGTGGAAACTGAACTATGCATCTTTACACCAAAATATGCATATGAGTAACAATTAAAGGTTTAAGATTTACAATTAAATGCTTAGGCAAGACATGACTTCATCTTTTATACGAAGAAAGAATGTATACAAAATATGAACATTGCAAAGCTTAAGCAGGATTCATTATTAAGCGAAATCTAAAAAAAATTATTAAGAGATTTTAAAGACAAGTCACCAATTATTTGGCAAAGTAGAAAGCAAATAAAAAATGTTATCCAAACTCGCGTTAGGCGATTTTGGTCCTTATGTAAAAATGAATACATACACGTACATACATATGAATATAGGTATTATATAAAGTTAAATATATATGAATATATAGGATTATATAAAAACATGAACCATATAAAAATATGAATTTTAAATATGGATACAAGAACTATATAAATGAATATAAGAATTATTCATGTTCATTTATATATATATATATATAAAATATATATATATATATAAAGTATATATATATATATATATATATATATATATATATATATATACACACAGAGGGTGATCAAATTATTAGAGCAACCCCTTGAAAAACACATTTTCATTATAATATGGTGTTTTTAATTTAAATAATAACCTTTTAAGTATGCAGACAGTATTCCAAATTGTTAACACATGTAGTGTTCTATACCTGAATAACAGGAACTGGGCATAGGTGTTAATTTGGGGAGGAGGGGGAGGGGAGTATGTGTAAAATGGGTTCAGTAGTGTTTCAGCTGTGAACGTGGAAGTTTGTGTCAAGTGGTCAGATGCGTTAGGTGTATGTTAAGTTAATGATAAGTTATTATATTTAAACCATTGTACGTGGAATATGCACTCATACACCCATGTGATATTGTTTCTCAGCAACGTATTGTGATTCTTTTTATTAAATTAGTGTTTCTTTACAGGAATAACTTATATACTGTAGGCTCCCCAACATGGGTAAGAAATGTGATCTATCGCCAAAGAAGAAAAGTAGAATGCTCTCGCTGTTGACTGCAACTGATTATTCTCACAGAAAAATAGCCCGATAACTGAATGTGTCACGTGCGAGCGTTGACAGGATCGCATCAAAAATTAAAGTTGAAAGGGATAATCCAGAGCTGACTCCAAAAAGAAAGGGTAAATGTGGTCGGAAAAGGATAACTACACCTAGAGCCGACAGATGCATTGAAAAGAAACTAGAAAATAATAGGAGAAGCACTACTAACAAACTTAAATTGGAGCTGGAGAAGGAAAACATCAACATTTCGACAATGACCTTAAGAAGGCGTGCCAGGAATTTGGATTGAGTAGTTGCCGGCCAAGGAAAACGCCAAAATTGACTCCAACAATGATCAAAAAACGCTAAAATTGGGCTAAATATTGCTCAAAGTTCACTGTAGATGACTGGAAATCGGTAAGTCACAATATTTTAGTGATCTTGTATGCTTATTTTGAGTAAATTGTATTATTTTGATATTTGTATGACAAGGAACATTTCATTTTGGTTGCAATCACTTCTTTCTCTTTTCATTTGCAGGTGTGTTTCAGTGACGAATCCATATTCCAAGTCATGTCTGATAAATACGGTACGTTAGGCGACGTGTTGGTGAGGAATATCATCCAGACTGTGTCGTGAGTACGGTTAAACACCCAACATCTGTCATGATATGGGCAGTGATAAACGGTAAAGGTACTGGACGAATTTACATTGTTGAGGGTACTATGAGGCGGGACCAATACCGAAAGGTTTTGGAAACAAGTCTTATTCCACAGATCGCCGAATGGTTTCCAAATGGTGAGCCATTCCATTTTATGCAAGATTCGGCCCCATGCCACACTGCAAAGTCAGTTAAAAGTTTTCTGGCTGCAAAGAATATTCCTCTCGTGGATTGGCCAGAAAATTCTCAGGATATGAACCCTATCGAAAACCTATGGGAAATAGTAAAGCGCAGACTGAAAGGCGAGGAAATAACAAGTCGAATACAGTTAATAGAACGAATATTGCCGTTTGGAACAGTGATCCTGAGATACAGGCCAGCTGCAAAGCCTGTTTCGAGAGTATGCCTAGATGGGTTGCTGCCTTAATTAAGGCCAAAGGAGGACCCACTAAGTACTAAATGTGTTTAGTATGACTGTGAAGTGTATGTAAATATATTCTGAAATAAAATAAGTGTTTATATTATCCACATTTTACTATTAATAGCATTAGAATTAAACTTATACAAGAAAAACTTTTTTTATGTAGTGGCTCTAATAATTTGATCTCCCTCTGTGTGTATATATATATATATATATATATATATATATATATATATCATATATATATGCTATACGGGACGACCGTAATACGAAATATTAATTAAAATTGAAATAATAGTACGTTCCTTTCTTGAATCTTCTACAAGTGCAGGTGTTCGCCTATATCTTAATGATTGATGCAAGAAGCAACGAAATCTTTTCTAAGCCCTTAAGTAATTGCCCAAACTTGGAAAAACACCAATTATACAAGAGCAGGTGCTCGCCTATGTCTTAATAATTGACGAAAAACATCATTATAATGTTAAGACAATTAGTCTTCCCAATTAAAGACGCTCAGATGCACTTTCGCGACATCTGGCGCTTGTTAATTGCTATATATATGTTATTAATTGCCCAGTGAACCTTCCGAGCTAAAATTTCACATCCGTTACGAAACCCTTGACTGTGGGAATTCCAAATTCGTTTGGCCTCACGGTGACGCTCCGCTCTGACGTATGTGAGAATGGGTTCCTTCCTATAAGAGGAAGGGTTCAGCCATTGAAGGACAGATTCTAGATTTTGAGTAGATCCAAGCCAGACTTTGAGTAGAGCTCATCTCGCTTTGAGTCTTCGCGGGTAACAGGGTGCAGATTACCCCGTATGCATTAGTTTTGCTTTCTGCGGTTTTTAGAAAGGGCACAAGGGTAGTTGCTTCGAGAAGAAAAACCGTTATTCATTTTATCGCGGGCGACGAGGAGCGAGTTGCCCGTTTGTCATTAACTTGCTTTACAGCGGACCTAGAACGAAGCACAGGGGTTGTTTTCAAGAAGGGGTCCGTCTGACTTGATTTAACGTAACTTACCTAGGGTGAAGGGTAAATTTCACTTACCTAATATAGGGAGCGAGCTTCGTATCGGAAAATCGATATTGTTGATTTGACTGAAGGAAACGCCAGCAGACAAAGTTCGTTTATCCCTACGTGACCTTAATTGTCACGTCTAAAATTAAGAACAACTCATAAAATTAAACCCGGTGAACTTAATTAAAATACGACCTTGTGAACTCAAAAGTTAAACCATTTACCATAAACTCTCGCCTGTAATCCGCTTATTTCAACTTAATTAAAAGCCTAAAATTAAAGCTGACTCTCAGTTATCCCATCATATTTAAACCTAAATTCGACGAGTGAAAAAGGGGCTAAGGAAGCTCCCGGATCCCGAAAGTGACCTGAAGGTCAGCGCACTCTGTGGAAAAGAGTATTCTCTTGTACTTGAGGGTTAAAACTCACCGGTAACACCTCCAAATATATATATATATATATATATATATATATGATATATACTACATATATATTTATTTATATATATATATACAGGGCGTCCCAAAAAAATGTATACACACTTTAAATACTTATAAAGGCAGTGTTTATTAAAATACATTTCATTTACAAAATGTAATAGAATCTACAGACATTACTTAATTGTTTTGTCAACGCCTGTTTTCAAACTGACGTCCGTTCTGGTCCAGGCACTGCTGATAACGCGAAGCAATGGAATCGCAAACATCACGAAACATTTCGTTTGGTATTTGTGTGCATTCTCGTTCAATGGCTGCTCTCAATGCAGCGACTGTTGCAGGTTTTATAGCGTAGACTTTGTCTTTTAAGTATCCCCATAAAAAAAATCTAGTGGTGTGAGGTCTGGTGAACGCGGAGGGTATTCTACGAAACCCCTTCGTCCAATCCACATCCACATCTTGCCAAGTACCACTCGCAATACTCCACTCTTCGGTCCGGATCATCTTCATTAATAGCATGGACTAATCTTGGAATGTAACTTTTCCATTGACAGCGCTTCAAAATGCGTTGGAGAGACGATTCTGAAATTCCTACCTCACGACTCGCTTGCCGCACAGATTTTCTTGGACTTTGGTGATACGTTTCCAGTACTCTTTCTTGCTTTGTGGGGCTTGTCGATGTCCGTGGTCTTCCGGAACGCTTCTTGTGGACATTCTGAACAGTTCCATCGGCTTCAAACTTATCTCTAATTCGAGTGGTGGTAAGTCGCGTTGGTGGATCTGTTTGAAACTCCCTCCTAAACTGTCTTTGCACTTCAACTGCGTTTTCACACTTCCAGTAGCATTTTAGAATTAATTTCCTTTGTTCAAAGCTTAGTCTGACTGCCATTATTAATTCTAATGGGTTTAACTTGGAAAGAAAGAAACATCAATTGAGCTATCAGCTGTTAAAGTGTGTATACATTTTTTTGGGACGCCCTCTATATATATATATTGTAACTTTTTTTACTTTTGTTGAGTATGAATGACGGTTCAGGATCGACCTGCGGTCGACCTCTCTGCAGCATCCCACCTCATTTGCGGGACTTGGTGAAGGAGAGAATTGCTCTCTGATCTCCTCCTGCCCTCGTATCCAGCCACACATGTCTGGTCAGGGACTTTGCACAAGAATCTGTCCAGCTGGTTCTTGAAGTTATTCAGGTCGGTGTGCTGGAGATTCCTCACTTCTTTTGGAAGAACATTGAAAAGCTTTGGGCCCCTTATTCTGAAGGTATTTTCCATCCTCTTTTTAATGGCTCCTTGTCCCACCGCAGCTGGGACCGTACAAAATCTGCCTCTTCGCTAATTCCAGTTTGTTTCTATTTCATTTCTGAGGTTAGGGACAGAGCCCTGAAGTATTTTCCATATGTATATTATTGTGTACCGCTTGCGCCTTCTTTCAAGAGAGTAGAGTTCCAGGGATTCTAAAGTGTGGTTTGGTGTTATCTGTTTGGCCTGCGGAGTTTTGTACCCTTTCTTCTGTAGCTCTTTGTTATTACCATATCTTAGAAGTTGGAATTTTTCTTTGTTGAACTTCATATTGTTGTCTTTTGCCCACTGGAATAATGTTTCAATGTCGTTTTGTAGTTTTCTTATGTCTTCGTTCAATATTTCCTTACATATCTTTGTGTGATCTGCGAAGCATGATACAATACTGTCCTTAATATCTGCATCACTATCTACAATCATTATTATGAACAGCAAGGGAGCTAATAATGTCCCTTGTGGAAGAGAGCTCACGACTTCCGATTTAACTCCGTTTACCACCACTCTTTGCGTTCTTTGCGTCAAGAAATTAAATATCCACCTTCCTAACTTTCCAGTAATACCTGCATCCTTAAGTTTGTGTGCTATGATTCCATGGTCACATTTATCGAAGGCTTTAGCAAAGTCAGTACATATTACATCAATGTTTTGTCCTCGACACAATGATCCTAATATTTTCTCCTGGTGGGCTAGTAGCTGTGACAGGCATGATCTACCCGCCCTGAAGCCATGTTGATTTGGGATGTATAAGTCTTTTTCTTGTAGGTAGTAGGTAGTTTTGCCTCTAATTATGCGTTCAAAACACTTTATAAGGTGTGAGGTGAGAGCCACTGGCAGATAATTTTTGGGCACTGATATGTTACCACCTTTAAATAGGGGAACAATGTTTGCGTTCTTTAAGGGGAGTGGAATTTGTTCTGTGTCGAGTGATTTCCTCCATAGTAAGTATAGCGGTTTTGCAATACTGTCTTTGCATTTCTTCAGAAATGTGGCACTCCATGTGTCTGGCCCTGTCGCTGAATTGTCTCGCATCTGTGATAAGGCTGTAATTACATCTCCTTCCGTGAACTCGAAGTCCATTAATAGGTTTGTGCCCGGATTTGTTCTTGGTTGATCTGTAACAATGTCGAAAAATTCGTCTGGGTTTTCCACTTCCATCTCGGACTTAGGGGTGCAAAACACGGATTTAAATTGTTCCCTAAGCAGTTCACTTATTTCTTTCGGGTCATATTCACGCTCCACGTCTCTCAACGGTCCAATACTCTCACTACACTGCATTTTCCTTTTCGCAAAAGTGTAAAAGTATTTTGGGTTATTTTTTGTTTTCTGCTACCTTGTTTTCCTCCTCGTTTGTCTTCTGTATGAATATATATATACATATATATAATATGTATAGAAACGACGTAAGTATAGAGGAGTGTTGTGCACACGAGGAAGAGAAATAACAAACAAATGAAAAATAAGGCACCCGCCCGGGAATCGAACCCAGGATCTTCCGATTGCCGGTCAGACGTGCTAACCACTACACTACGGAGCCACGATAGTCAGAAGTTGTAATTCTCCTACATAGGGCAGAAACCAATGCCTTGAGAGGGCACCCTCGCAAATTGTGAATATGTACATTTGTTTGTTATTTCTCTTCCTCGTGTGCAGAACACTCCTCTATACTTACGTCGTTTCTATACGTTAATATACTGCGCGGTCATTGCAGTTAAATGTACATATTCACGATTTGCGAGGGTGCCCTCTCAAGGCATTGGTTTCTGCCCTATGTAGAAGAATTACAACTTCTGACTATCGTGGCTCCGTAGTGTAGTGGTTAGCACGTCTGACCGGCAATCGGAAGATCCTGGGTTCGATTCCCGGGCGGGTGCCTTATTTTTCATTTGTTTGTTATTTCTCTTCCTCGTGTGCACAACACTCCTCTATACTTACGTCGTTTCTATACGTTAATATACTGCGCGGTCATTGCAGTTAAATGTGTATATATATATATATATATATGATATGTCTATATATATATATATATATGTATATAAACGACGTAAGTATAGAGGAGTGTTCTGCACACGAGGAAGAGAAATAACGAACAAATGAAAAATGAGGTGACCGCCCGGAATCGAACCCAGGATCTTCCGATTGCCGGTCAGATATGCTACCACTACACCGGCAATCGGAAGATCCTGGGTTCGATTCCCGGGCGGTCACCTCATTTTTCATTTGTTCGTTATTTCTCTTCCTCGAGTGCAGAACACTCCTCTATACTTACGTCGTTTCTATACATTAATATACTGCGTGGTCATTGCAGTTATATATATATATATAATATATTATATATATATATATATATATATATATATATATATATATATATATATACATACATTATAACTGCAAACACGCAGTATAATTAACGTAAAGAACGACGCTTTGTATAGGAGAATATTCCGCGCAAGATGAGAGCGAAACAACGAAACAAATGAAAAAATGAGGTAACCACCCGGGAATCGAACCCGGTTACCTCATTTTTCATTTGTTTCGTTTTTTCGCTCTCATCTTGCGCGGAATATTCTCCTATACAAAGCGTCGTTCTTTACGTTAATTATACTGCGTGTTTGCAGTTATAATGTATATAATGTTACGGCATGCGGGAGGTGCCCCTTTGGGGCATTGGTTTCTGCGCGTATGTAGAGGAATTACGACATTTGTTTGAGTGAGGCCCGTGGTGTAATGGTTATCATATCTGACCGGCAATCGGAAGATCCCGGGTTCGATTCCCGGGTGGTTACCTCATTTTTTCATTTGTTTCGTTCTTTCGCTCTCATCTTGCGCGGGATATTCTCCTATACAAAGCGTCGCTCTTTACGTTAATTATACTGCGTGTTTGCAGTTATAATGTATATAATGTTACGGCATGCGGGAGGTGCCCCTTTGGGGCATTGGTTTCTGCGCGTATTTAGAGGAATTACGACAATTGTTTGAGTGAGGCCCGTGGTGTAATGGTTATCATATCTGACCGGCAATCAGAAGATCCCGGGTTCGATTCCCGGGTGGTTACCTCATTTTTTCATGTTTCGTTCTTTCGCTCTCATCTTGCGCGGAATATTCTCCTATACAATGCGTCGTTCTTTACGTTGATATATATATATATATATATATATATATATATATATATATATATATCTATATATATATATATATATATATATATATATATATATATATATATATATATATATATATGATACACACAGACCGTGCATAGAAAAAGGAAGTCTTGGATAATTAAATCCACTATAGTCCGAATAAGTAATAGTAAATGAAAAATACATAGTTTTTCTTTTTCAAAAAAGAAAAACTATGGAATTTTTCATTTACCATTAGTTATTCGGACTATAGTGGACTTAATTATCCCAGAAGAGTTCCTTGTTCCATGCACGGTCTGTGTGTATCATAAAAAACCTCAGAGGAACATTGTGAGTTCATCCCCATATATATATATATATATATATATATATATATATATATATATATATATATATATATATATATATATATATACAGGGTGTCCCATTAGTCCGGCATCATAGGAAAAATAATAAAAAAAGGCAAAACAAAAGCTTTTATTTACAGAACGTGCTCAATATGTCTATCATTGTTTTCAATACACAAATTCAGACGTGATACCCAGTCAGCAAGCACACGGTGAATGATGTCATGAGTAATGGTGTTACATACCCGAATAATGCGCTGCCGCAAATGTTCAACACTCCTAATTTTCTCTGCGTATATCAGCACTTCCAAGTGGCCCCAGAGATAAAAATCTAGTGACGTGAGATCCGGGCTTCTAGCTGGCCATTCCACAGGCCCTCGACATCCTATCCAATGACCAGGGAATTGTTGGTACAGGTATTCCCTTACTTGGGTGCTGTAATGTGCAGATGCGCCGTCTTGCTGGAACCATGTTGGGAAATTTCCTTCTGCGTTCAAGACACTGGAAAATGCTTCTTCCTTGAGCATACGTAGGTAGGTGCCTCCAGTGCTATGTTCATCGAAAAAGAGGGGGCCTATGATGCGATCCTTCCAAATGCCACACCATACCATCACCCGAGATGCACCTTGTTCCTTTGAAGAGGTATACCAATGAGGGTTGTTTTGAGACCAGTAGCGGGTGTTCTGTCGATTTACCTCATCATTTCCATAAAAAACAGCCTCGTCACTGAACAGAATGGTGGACGGGAAATTGGCATCCCGAAATATTGTACCGTAGCCCATTCACCAAATTCCATCCGCCGCGGCCGGTCGGGATCATCTTCGCTTAATTTCTGTAGCATTTGAAGTTTATATGGATGCCATTTGTGAGCCTGAAGAATGCGATGGATGCTATTTTTCGACATTCCTGTCTCGGCGGACAATCGCCGAAGAGACTTGTTGGGACTTCTGTTAAAATGAGCCAAGATAGCAGTCGCTGTATCATCGTCAGTGGACCTCCTTGAAGGTACACTGCGTGGATTATCTTCTATGGATCATGTTTCCTTAAACTTTGCAACAAGTCTGCTAACACAACTCTGTGTTATTGGCTCGCGGTCTGGATGCAGTCTGTTAAATTCCTATGAGTAGAATTATCTGGATTCGTTCTTCCTTGCTCACAGACATTATGGCCTGTAGAAAGAGAAAAATATGAATTATGGTTCGGAGAAATAGAAAAATATGAATTTCTCCTATGATACCGGACTTATGGGACACCCTCTATATATCTTTAATTGCTTGTAAACTCTATGATTTAATTGCGATAAATGAATCGTGGCTTAGCACTGAAACACGTGAATTTGTAGGGGAGTATCAAATTAGAGGTTATAGACTTTTTATTAAAAACAGAATAGGTAGGCGAGGAGGCGGTGTTATGTCGTATATCAAAGATAATATTGCGAACTTTATAGAATAAAGCCACAATTCTAGAACCGATAGATTCGACTATAGCAGAACTTAATTTGAACGATTTCAAACTTGTTGTTGCGGTTATATATAGGCCGCCCAATCAAACAGCTGATAAGGACAAACAGTTATATCGTGAACTAAAGAGAATAATAGGCAGTGAGCAGGCTTTAGTTATGGGTGACTTTAATTGCGCAAATGTGAATTACGATAGAATGCAGGGAGACGCAGAAGGTAATCGTTTGGTAAATTTTCTCGAGGATAGCTCTCTTATTCAAAAGGTTGGGGAACCTACGAGGTTGGACCGTATTTTAGATTTAGTAAGAACTATGGATGATAGGCTAATCACGGATCTTCAAGAAGTAGAACCGTTAAGCAATAGCGATCACAATATGGTGAGTTTGTCCTCTCAGTAAGTCACTCGAAACCAGCTAACTCGACTAAAATTTCTAACTTCCATTGTCACACGTTAATTGGGAAAACGTAATGGGGATATCCAGCGCAAAACTAATGTGGGAATCGTTTGAAACAGTATTTAGGACTATAAATGACTCCGATGAGAAATGTGTACCGTACAAAATTAAGCGTGCGAAAGTAAACAACAAGCCCTTGTAGTTTACTTCTAGAGTAGGAGATATTATAAAGAGTAGAGATAGGGCTTATAGGCTACATAAGTGCGATAAAGACAATTTGTGGCTACGAAACAACTACATATTTCTAAGGCGTGAAACGAAAAGTGTAATAAGAGTCCAAGCGCGAATTTGAAATCTCCATAGCTCGTGACGGTAAAGAAAACCCCAAGCGATTCTTTCAATACGTCAACAATAGAAATCCAGTAAAAAGTGTCTTGGGGCCGTTGAAAAATGTTAACGGAGATCTGGTTTCTGAAAACAAGCAAATGGCTACAGTGCTAAACGAATTTTTTACGTCAGTTTTTACTATAGAAGATGTAACGAATATCCCTACGGTCATAGACATAATACCTTTTAATAAAGGTAATATTTTGGATAATATTATGGTGAGTGAAGGGGAGGTAATGCGCTATATTGATAAAATGAAAAAGCGTAAATCACCGGGGCCGGATTCCATATATCCCATACAACTAAAAAATTAAAAAAGCATTGTTGTGCCGCAAACAAAGATTTTTAATGCGTCTATTTTTGAGGGGTGCGTACCAGATAATTTCAAGCTACCATATGTAGCACTTATCTTTAAGACAGGCGATAATGTTGCGGGGGGAAATTATAGGCCAATCAGTTTAACGTCTGTTGTAGGTAAGCTACTGGAATCAATAATTTAGGATCGTATAGTCGAACACTTAGAATTGCATAACTTGGTTAGAAATACGCAGCTCGGTTTTAGGTGAAACAAATCTTGCTTAACTAATCTTTTAACATTTTTTCAAAGTGTGGTTGAAGTTTACAATAGTCATCGAGCGGTTGATGTAGTGTAATTATATTTTCAAAAAGCCTTTGACACGGTACCACACAAAAGACTCATTGGAAAAACTAAGGCTCATGGAATCAGGGGTGTAGTAATAAATTGGCTAGAAGTGTGGTTGCGAGGTAGGAAACAGAGGGTGGTCGTTGATGGAGCGGAGTCGTATTGGGCTATTGTGGCGAGCTGCGTTCCTCAGGGTTCTGTATTGGGCCCCTTGCTTTCTCTTATATATATTAACGATTTAGATGTCGGCCTAGTCAGTACAGTTTCAAAGTTTGCGGATGACACGAAGTTGGGTGGTAGGGCGATTACTGACGAAGATAGAGGTAAAATCCAGGAAGATCTAAATAAAATTGTTGATTGTTCAGTCACATGGCAAATGAGATTTAACGTCGATTAGTGCAAAATTTTACATATAGGTTCGCGTAACAGTAATTTTGCGTATAGTATGTCAGGGAAAGAGTTAGCAAGCGTAGAGCAGGAAAAAGATTTAGGAGTGATAGTCACTGGTGATTTAAAAGTAGCGAAACAAAGTACAGCAGCAGTCGATAAAGCGAACAAAGTGCTAGGTTTTATAGCTCGGAATTTTGAGTACAAATCGAGCGATATTATTGTTCCTCTTTATAAACCAATAGTTAGACCCCATTTGGAGTACGCGATCCAAATTTGGAATCCGTATATGCGAAAAGATATAGACAAAAATCGAAAGAGTTCAAAGGCGAGCAACTAAGATGATTTCGTCACTTAGGTCAAAGTCGTACGAGGATAGGCTTAAGGAGTTAAAATTGACTACACTCGAGACTAGGAGGCTAAGGGGTGATCTAATCCAGGTTTTCAAAATTATGAATGGGTTCGATAACATAGAGATAACTTTTTCGAAATATCTCAATATAATAGCACTAGAAATAACGGGTTTATGTTGACAAGTAGAAGGTTCAAGAAAGCAGTTGCCGAAAACTTTTTTACGCATAAAATAGTAAATAGCTGCCGGTAGAAGTAATTAGCAGCACGTCTATAAACATGTTTAAAATTCGATTGGACGCATATGTTGATAGATTGGGTATAGTTTAAGGTAGTAAAATTAAGGCTTTGTGGTCGGAACGCACGTAAATTTGTAGGTCCCCTCCGCCACCACGGAGGACATCCACAATACACAATTACGAACAGAGTTAGGTCGACCAGACATGAGTGGATCCTAGGGTCTTTTTTGGTCTGAAACATTATAACGTATATATACATATACACTGTATATATATATATATATATATATATATATATATATAATATATAATATATATATAAATATATATATATGGGAATGAACTCAGAATGGTTCCCTGATGTTTTTTATGATACACACAAACCGTGCATGGAACAAGGAACTCTTCTAGGAAAATTAAATCGACTATAGTCCGAAAAAGTAATGGTAAATAACAAATACTTAGTTTTTTCTTTTTCATGATGCTAGCCCGACGTGGGCAACGGATCACTCGCAAAGAGGTCCAAAAAATATAGCTTCCCTCACCAGCTATCTGCAAAGCAGATAGGATCCAGCTTTGAGACAGGATCTAAGGTTTAAAGCAGCCTAGCCCAACTACATTTAGAACCTCAATATAAGCAAAGGACTCGCTGCCTTCACGTCAGATTGAATACATCAAAGAAAAAGGGGTAACTATTATATTTTTAGCCAAAAACCAAACCTCAACTGGCATAATAGAGCGTCCACTTTTCAAGGCACATAACATGTCCGTTTCATGATGGGAAGTGACCCGTTGCCCCCGTCGAGCTAGCATCATGAAAAAGAAAAAAACTATAGTATTTGTCATTTACCATTGATTATTCGGACTATAGTGCATTTAATTTTCCTAGAAGAGTTCATTTTTCCATGCACGGTCTGTGTGTATCATGAAAAACCTCAGGGAACCATTCTGAGTTCATTCCCATCATGAAATGGACATGTTATGTGCCTTGAAAAGTGGACGCTCAATTCTGCCAGTTGAGTTTTAAGTTTGGTTTTTGGCTAAAAATATAATAGTTACCCCTTTTTCTATGATGTATTCAATCTGATATGAAGGCATCGAGTCTTTTGCTTATATTGAGATTCTAAATGTAGTTGGGCTAGGCTGATTTTTTCTGCTTTGCAGATGGCTGGTGGGGGAGGCTATATTTTTGGGACCTCTTTGCCAGTGACCCGTGGCCCGCGTCGGGCTAGCATCATGAAAGAGAAAAAACTATAGTATTTTTCATTTACCATTACTTATTCGGACTGTAGTCGATTTAATTTTCCTAGAAGAGTTCCTTGTTCCATGGACTGTCTGTGTGTATTATATATATATATATATACATATATATATATATATATATACACATACACACACATATATATATATATATATATATACTAGTGATGTAGCGAAGCTTCGCATTCGCTTTCGCAACCGCGCTGCCTCCGCAAAAATTTTAGATTCGCATTCGCATTCGCATTTTTTTAATGCGAATTTGCGGAGAACGGGACACACATTTTCAGCTGCGGCCTTCAATGCAGGAGTATTTTTATAAACGGTTGAGACGGTAAACTGACTTAGGCCTAGCCGCCCAAGTGAGCAACTATTCAGTCGTGCTGGCGTGATCTATGACGAGAAAAGAAACCGCTTGCGAGGAGATAAGGCAGAAAAATTGCTCTTTCTTAAATTTAACTTGCCAACTATTGGGTTTAAATATGTAAAACTGTAATTATGTACTTTAATATTTTATTGTAATTATATATTATTAACATGTAAGAAATTTATTATATTATGTATAAAAACAGTTGTCAAATAATAATAGCATTTGTATTTGTTTTACTTTCTCGTTATAAAAATAGTAATCGTTGTATTCTGGTTTATATAGCGTCCCTTGGTAAAATTTCAGAAAATAGCCACATTTTTAAAATAATTCAAGATTCGCATTCGCCTCCGCATTCGCGCGAATCTCAATTTTCAGATTCGCATTCGCAATCGCATTCGCAGATTCGCAAAATTTCAGCTTTGCTACATCACTAGTATATACACACACACACACACACACACACACATCATATATATATACACATTCATATATATATATGTGTGTGTGTGTGTGTGTGTGTGTGTGTGTGCATATATATACACACACACACACATCATATATATATATATACACTTCATATATATATAAATATATGTTAACCCCCTTCTTCTTTGGCCTGGGTTCGTTCGAATTCGACGGGGGTTCTGGTTAGGAGGCAGCAACTAGTTTGTTACTTGCAGTAGTTTCTACTATACTACTCTCCGATTTCTTCTATAGTGGCTCGGAGGATTCTGAGAGGCTTATTAAATTCTTTGATGTTTCTCCGATTCTTCTTGTAACGTATCAGGAGATTTTAATGACTAAGTTCCCTGAAGAGAGCACGGCTCGAAGGAGAAGATAAAGAATTTTCTTACTGTAATTTACTGCTGAAATGTTACAGTTAATGCTCAGCCTCGTAGTTTGAATCAGAATGAACATGGAAGACGTTTTCTGGGTTTGTATATACCCCAAAACTGCTACATCATTATTATTAAATTTTGAAAAGGCTGCATTATTTTTGCACAATATTTGAAAATAAAGTAAATCTTTTAGCTGGGGTAGGGTTTAAACAGATAAACAGGATATAGGAAGAGGAAGCCATATTTCTATTTTAAATAGCGTATTTTCAGATCTGATGTTTTCCGGGTCTGCCGAATTAATTAGAAGTGGAAATGGAACTTTGCATCTTTATACTAAGATATGCATATGAACAAAAATTAAAGGATTAAATTTTACAATTAAATGCTTCGGCAAGACATGACTTCATCTTCTATAACGAAGAGAGAACGTATACAAAATATGAACATTTCAAAAGTTGCTCAGGATTCATTATTAAGCTAAATCTAAAAATGATTAAGAATTTTTAAAAAAGAGCAAGTCATCAATTATTTGGCAAAGTAGAAAACAAATAAAAAATTTATCCCAACGGAAAAATAATAATAATAAAAAATAATAATATCGCCGAGTATACATTCCTAAATGGCGACATAATGTCGGGTCGTACATTGAGTACAATCCCAAGTACATCACTGAGTACATTGTAATTTTGGTTTATTACAACTATGATTATAATTATCAATTAATTCACATTCACTTATTTTCATCAATTAGAGTTTCATTAAAGTACATTAATTACATCATATTAAATTACTAGTTAATTACAATTAAACAGATAACTATAGTTTTTTTGTTTTTTTAGTGTTTCATATTTATAGACAATTAGGATGTTAGGATTATAACATGAAGTACATGGGCACATGCGGTATATATATATATATATAGATATATAACATAACACAGATAATGATGTTTTATTAATTAGAAGCAAGCGAGAGGAGATTTTCATCTCACAAGCGCTCGCTTCCGCTTTGGTTAGCAGAATTCGAACACTTGCATAGGCATTTATGAGATTGCCAGAAATTAATTAATTTAAAGAAAAGATATAAAAAGAATACATGTGAACGTATGTACATGTACGTAACTATGTACGTAATCATGATCATCAGGGGACATGTACGAATGCACAAAGTATTGTACATATATTGGTAGTCACACACGTTGACAATGGTATACAATAGGTAGCTGAATGAATAATTAATAAAATTAACAAAAGATAAAGGTCAAGAAAGGATATGGATGTATGAATGAACAACATATAAATAATGACGTATAGAGTGTACAGTTTTTATTGTTATGTTAAAGAATTTATCATACATTGTATACTAGTAGAGATATGATGAAGGGAAATTAATGACGGGAAAATGTGAAGGGAACTAAGCTACTGTATGACGTCATAGTTATTCAAATTATGCCAAAAGTCAATTCATAATTAATACGCCATAGTTATTTAATTTGTACGTCCAGTACAAGTCATTATTGCGAGAATTTAGAGGAGATGAATTAGAGAAATACAGTAATGAATAAAGAAGTACAAACACGGGTTCAAATCATGCCGTATGCAATATGTATGCATATTCTAATATAATTTAGGGATGAGGGTTAGATGCAAGACAACCATAATTAATTATAATAAATTCTCTAACAAATAAAAAATGGAAATATGGATACGACTAAACCACAGAAATGGTAGTTCGCATGGTTGTGACACTGAAAAAAATAGAAAGGAAAAATCGAAATTCTATCCAAACTGGCATCAGGCGACTTTGGTTCCTCATATAAAAATGAACATTCGAACATAAAAACCATACAAACCTACAGCAAGAACTGTATGACGACAATGAACATAAGGACACATATAAGGATTATATAATGATTATATAGGGATTATTCATTGTTCATTTTTACACACACATATATATATATATGTGTATATATATATATATACAGGGTGTCCGAGAATTATCTGTACAATTTTTGGCTGTTATTAAAAGTCAACCATGAAGTGTGGAAATTCCAGTGTTGTCCCATTTTACAGAGAATTTCATTAAGTTTTTTCTGATACCATGTTTTGACAAGTTTTTTAGAAATGTGCGCGGGTGACAGACATTGATGATTTAAAAGCAAGAATCACAGCTGCTATTGAGCGAATTGATGTGGATATGCTGCAGCGTACATGGCAACATTTGGAGTATTGATTGGATGTTTTGCGAATCACTAATGGTGCACATATCGAATGTTTGTAACAACGTTACTTTAATAAAATAAACTTTTGAAAATACAGATTCTAAATAATCTTGTTTAAGAATTTTACGTGTGTTATCAAGAATTTTATTAAAAGATGAAATTGTACAGATAATGTTCGGACACACTGGAATTTCTAAAAAACTTGCCAAAACTTCGTATCAGAAAAAAATTAATGAGATTCTCTGTAAAATGGGACAACACTGGAATTTCTACACTTCATGGTTGACTTTTAATAACAGCCAAAAATTGCACAGATAATTCTCGGACACTCTGTATATATATATATCAATATATATATATATATATATATATAATATATATATATATATATATATATATATATATATATATATATATATTTATCCTCTAAGCTATGGACTTCTTGGTACGAAAACGTGTCTGTAGCTCCACTTAACTTCGACATTACAGTATTATTTCTAATCAATTGTGTAGATTTCAATCCTTACTATATAAACTGTCATTGTATTAATATTTGTCATACGGACTATAGTCTGCCAATAAACCTTTTCATTTTCATTTTCATATATATATATATATATATATACACAGACCATGCATGGAACAAGGAACTCTTCTGGGATAATTAAATCCACTATAGTCCAAATAAGTAATGGTAAATGAAAAATACCATAGTTTTTCTTTTTCGTGATGCTAGCCCGACGTGGGCAACGGGTCACTCGCAAAGAGGTCCAATAAATATAGCCTCCCTCACCAGCTATCTGCAAAGCAGACAGCATCCAGCTTTGGGACATGGATCTAGGGTTTAAAGCAGCCTAGCCCAGCTACATTTAGAAGCTCAATATAAACAAAAGACTCGCTACCTTCACGTCAGATTGAATACATCAAAGAAAAAGGGTAACTACTATATTTTTAGCCAAAAACCAAAACTTAAAACTGAACTGGCAGAATTGAGCGTCCACTTTTCAAGGCACATAATATGTCCGTTTGCTTTGAAAAGTGCCTTGAAAAGTGGACGCCTAATTCTGCCAGTTGAGGCTTTAACTTTTGATTTTTGGCTAAAAATATAATAGTTACCCTTTTTCTTTGATGTATTCAATCTGACGTGAAGGCAGCGAGTCTTCTGCTTACATTGAGCTTCTAAATGTAGCTGGGATAGGTTGCTTTAAACCCTAGATCATGTCCCAAAGCTGGATCCTGTCTGCTTTGCAGATAGCTGGTGAGGGAAGCTATATTTATGGGACCTCTTTGCGAGTGACCAGTTGCCCACGTCGGGCTGTCATCATGAAAAAGAAAAACTATGGTATTTGTCATTTACCATTATATATTCGGACTATAGTGGATTTAATTATTCCAGAAGAGTTCCTTGTTTCATGGACGATCTATGTGTATCATAAAAAGACTCAGAGGACCATTCTCAGTTCATTCGTGTATATATATATATATATATATATATATATATATATATATATATATACACATTTTCAACTGCAAAGAACACGCAGCATAATTAACGTAAAGAACGGCGCTTGTTAGAAGACACCACGCAACATGAGGAGTGAGAACGACCAAATGAAAAAATGAGGTAACCACCCGGGAATCGAACCCGGGATCTTCCGATTGCCGGTCAGACATGATAACCATTACACCATGGGCCTCACTCGATCAGAAGTCGTAATTCTCTGCGCGTATGTAGGAGAATTACGAATTCTGATTGAGTGAGGCCCATGGTGTAATGGTTATCATATCTGACCGGCAATCGGAAGATCCCGGGTTCGATTCCCGTGTGGTTACCTCATTTTTTCATTTGTTCGTTCTCCCTCCTCATCTTGCGGGGAATGTCTTCTAACAAGCGTCTTTCTTTACGTTAATTATACTGCGTGTTCTTTGCAGTTAAAAATGTATATATGTGCGGCATGCGGGAGGTGCCCCCCTCGGGGCATTGGTTTCTGCGCGTATGTAGGAGAATTACGACTTCTGATCGAGTGAGGCCCATGGTGTAATGGTTATCATATCTGACCGGCAATCGGAAGATCCCGGGTTCGATTCCCGGGTGGTTACCTCATTTTTTCATTTGTTCGTTCTCCCTCCTCATCTTGCGCGGAATGCCTTCTAACAAGCTTCATTCTTTACATATACATATATATATAATATATATATATATATCTCAATATATATATATATATAAAATCTTTGGTTAACCTTTGGTTAGCATCCGCCCGAATTGTTCATTCTGACGAAGGTCAAGCTTTTCATTCCACCTTAGACCTAGAGTTTAACGTGCAATCCGAACCACGCCCGATCATCAGCCAAGTGTCTTAACCACTAGGCCACCTAGGATACCCATTTATCTACCAACAACTTTATTGTGTTTAAGGATGAACAGCTGGGTTTTGCTGCGCGCCAGCTGACGCCGTCGGGTCTCGAACCCGGGGCCGATGGATTCGCAGTCAGCGACGCTAACCACTACACCACCGAGGCGCATGGAATAGGTATATATATATATATATATATCAATATATATATATATATATATATATATATATATATATATATATATATATATATATATATATATATGTAAATTGAACAATGAATAATCCATATTCATTTTTACATGAGAAACCAAAATCGCCTGATGCGATTTTGGATAAAAAAAAATTATTTTTTGCTTTCTATTTCCGTTTGTTTCACTACACGATCTGCCCTTTCTATTGTTTAGTCGTATCCATTTTTCCATTTTTCGTTTGTTATAGAATTTATTATAATTAATTATGGTTGTCTTGCATCTCACCCTCGTCTCTAGATTATGCATACACATTGCATATAGCAGGATTGGAACCCGTAGTTGTACTTAGTCCTTAATACCCACGCTTTGTCTTTAATTCGTTTCTTTTGAATCGTCCCAATAATGATTTGTACTGTACGTACAAATTAAATAACTATGACGTCATAAAGTAACTTAATTCTCTTCACGTTTCCATACCGTGAATACTGAATCACCCATTTGGTATATGGATATCTTTCATGTTCAATGTATTGTAAATTCTTTAATAATAATAATAAAAAAACCTTACACTCTATACGTCATTATTATATGTTGTGGTGTTATGTAGTATAAATATTATTATTCAGCATATTCATCTATACGTCCATGTCTTGACCATTATCCTATATCAATTTTATTAAATATTCATTTTTACTCGTGTCAGTCCACGAAATGGTACGAAACTTTATGCCTCCGTACCTGTTCGTTCAAAATCGTCCAAATACTTTCTCATGTATTTTTTTTTAACTTTTTTTTTATTATTTCGCCTCCCGCAATGAACTCGAAAATGCTTATGCAAGTGTACGCAATTCGCTAATCACAACATAAATCGAACATCTGAAAACGAAAGACCTTCTGTCCCTCTGATTTCAAATTTATAACTTATTGTCATGTGTGTCATGTTGTGTATAAATTATATCGTGTGTCTCCATGTAGTTTGTGTTGTACTAATAACCATATATAATAACCTTATATAATAACCATATATAAATATAAAAACACTAAGAATTGTAAACGACGCAATGAACTTTAATGAAACTTTAATTAAACGATCATAACTTAATATATAATGTAGTAATGTTCTTTAATGAAACTGTAATTAATGATAGTAACTTGTAATGTACTTTAATGAAACTGTAATTAATGATAATAACTTGTAATGTACTTTAAATGGAAGTGTAAATAAACGATAATAAGTAAATATGAACTAATCCATAATTATAATCATAATTGTTGTAAACCCGAAATTACATTGTACTCAGTGTGTACTTGGATTGTACTTAATGTACTACGAAATTATGTCGCCCTTTAGAAATGCATACTCGGCGAAAATACGATTATTTTTTATTATTTTTTTTTTTTTTATTTGGAATCTTTCATCTGATCATGTGTTTAAAAGAGGGGTTAACAAACTGGCGACCCTGTAGCCAGGATCTTAACAATTTGGCGACCCTTTGTCCAGGATAAGGAACTGACGATCCCAGCACCAGGATTCTACCAGTCTGGCGAGTCTGTAGCCAGGATAATAACTGGCGACCCTTTAACCAGGATCTTAACAACTGACAACTTCTGCATCCAGGATTCTTCCAGTCTTCCAGACCCTGGAACTCGAACCAACACCCAGTTGACCGGCGTGTCACGACTTCTAGTTCGTCACATCCACCCTTGAACCGGTGTGTAACGATTCCAAGTTCTCCACGCCTTGTTTTCATCCAAGAACAATTAGCCAGCTAGACACGTCTTCAGGACACCTCTCTAAGGATTTCGTCGTGGAAATTTTGTTAAGTACAGAGTTTGGTTTTTTTAAGTAATTTATAAACACTTGAAAAGTCAGTATTATTAACAGTTAATAATGAGTATCAAGTCAGAATTTACAAAAAAAAACAGTGAACATTTCAGACACCAGTGATACATTTTTTATTGAACAGTAGTTTTGACAGAAGTTGATTTTCACAGAGTTATTGTCACAAAAGTTGATTTTCAGAATTAATGTCACAGAGTTATTTTCAGTTATTTTCACTATTATAGTTAGTATAGAATAATTTTATTTTATGTACCAAACATAATATTACTGCACCTTTGCGTTCATTCAAATGAAATGTTGTTTATATTTTTTATTTTTGTTTAAAAATTTTTTTAAATTATTGAATTGAATTGGCTTGTAAATTAAGAAAGAGAGAGTTTATAAAGTTATAGAGATACTTGAAGCAGTTTCAAGTTCCCGTTTCAGTTTTCAGTTTCAGTTGGTTACATCCAAGAGGGAGAACCAAACCCCAGAGATTTATAAAGATACTTGAAGTAGTTTCGAGTAAATTTTAGTTGCAAATCCGTTGCAAATCAGTTCTAAGTCAGTTTCAGTTGCAAATAAGTTGCAAATCAGTTTTCAGACAGTTTCAGTTGGTTGTATCAAAGAGGAACAACCAAACCCCAGAGATTAATAGTTTTCACTTGATAGCACTTCAAGTGCAAGTCAGTTTCA
Organism: Bathynomus jamesi; assembly: GCA_023014485.1. Taxonomy (NCBI): domain Eukaryota; kingdom Metazoa; phylum Arthropoda; class Malacostraca; order Isopoda; family Cirolanidae; genus Bathynomus; species Bathynomus jamesi. The sequence continues at coordinate 531,320 of JAJOZX010000516.1, read as the reverse complement.
GTTGACTCCACTGATAGCAGTTCAAGTGCAAGTCAGTTTCAGTTAACTCCACTGATAGCAGTTCAGTGCAGTCCATTTCAGTTAGTTTTAGTTAGTTGGTTGCTTCCAGAGGGACAACCAAACCCAGAGAATAATAGACTCCACTTAATAGAGTTCAATTGCAGTGAATTTCAGTCAGTTCAGTTTCAAGATACTTGATAAAGTTCAAGTCAGACAGTTTCAGTTTCAAGATACTTGATAGCAGTTCAAGTGCAAGTCAGTTTCAGTTGCAAGTCAGTTTCAAGTCAGTTTCAGTTTCAAGTCAGTTTCAGTTTCAAGTCAGTTTCAGTTTCAAGTCAGTTTCAGTTCAAAGTCAGTTTCAGTTCCAAGTCAGTCTCAGTTTCAAGTCTCAGTCAGTTTTGAAGTCAGTTTCAGTCAGTTTTGAAGTCAGTTTCAGTTCAAAGTCAGTTTCAGTCAGTTTTGAAGTCAGTTTCAGTTTGCTGATTTAATTCTAACACCTGTTTTTAGGTAACTTTGGTGTGCTGATTTAAAAAATCACCTTAGTTTTTGCCTATCACGTCAGGTTTTCGAGCAATCAAATACGGATATTTTGGAGATATCGCATTTTGGCAGGGTTATGCCCAATTTTTTTTCTTTTCAAAAAATAAGTTTTTACATGCTCAGAATCAGCATGGAAAAGTAAACAATTGTGCAGGGAGTGAACTTTAATATACAATGGTAATATTGACACATAAAGTGATTAAATGTGTTTAAATAAGCAAAAAATGAATCCATATTAAAGCAAGCACAGGACCAGTTTTCTTACCATTGTCTTTTTCTTGTTTTCTTACTTTTCAGTGCTGATAAATTTTCTCGTATAGGACTTCCTAGAATGAGAGATGTCAAGACAATCTCTTTGCAGGCTCCAGCAGTAGTCAGCCATCATATGGGTATCCCATCTTCCTTGGTATCGTTCTTCCATCACTTTGATATCTTGGTGGAACCTTTCACCTTGCTCTTCACTAACATCACCAAGATTTTCTGGAAATTTATACAGATGACTGTTGAGATAGTGAACTTTAATGCTCATGTTGCAACCCAACTGCTGAAAGTTTACAAGTAAATCCTTTACAAGATCTTTATAATTTTCAGACTTTTTGTTTCCTAGGAAGTTCTTAACTACTGCCAAAAGCATTCCAAGCTCTTGCCTCCGTTTCGGACATTGAGTTACTGAACTGCGGATCTTTCATCAGTTTTCTTATCCACAGATAAAATTTTAACAGCAAAACAGCTGTTAACAGGTCTCAAAAATCACCAATTTTGATAAGCGCCCTTCATGGATCACCCAAAATAGGCATATTGCATTGCACGAAAACCCGATGTGATGGACAAAACCTAAGGTGATTTTTGAAATCAGCACATCAATATTACCCAGAAACAGGTCTTAGAATTAAATCAGCAGCAAAAAAATGTTTTTTTGTTGGGCAGTGTAATCAGGATGAACTGAGTACTTTAGCAAACATCAAATTCAAGAGGGTTGGCTTGCTTACAGTAAAAACTTTGTTGGTTGTTAAATTACACCGGTCAACAAATTTTACCTTTTTTGTTTCTTCGATGAGGTGGTTCTGTGTTCTTCACAGAATTTTCAACGCTGGTTACGAATATGACTGGAATTTTTGTATCACGTAAGGTTCTTGAGAAAACTGCGAATTAAGTTTTACCCAAAAATATACAAAACTGCATACGTTGTATTGTATACGACGTGCTTTAACATTATATTAACCATGCCTAAAATCTCTTTGTCGACGACTTGCGTTTGTATGCGACATTTTGGGCTTCCCTGATTAATGTCTAGTAGTAGTCGGCCAGCATCGTTGAGTCCCACCTGCCTTGGTACTGTTTTTCTATTGTGGAAAAAATCTGTTTTCACGGACTGGCACGCCCATTCAACACGCTGCTTCTTGTACCTGGGTGTTAATGGTGACTGAATCGTAGGTTTACACGTCTTGCCAATTGTTTGGAGGATTCCACATCGAGATGTTCTTGGTAAATTATTTATGCCAGCCTGCTCAAAAACCTCTTTACTTGAGGAGAATGGATGCTTTGCAATTTGCGCTTGATTACAGATATCTGCCGCCTTGTCACTTTTCTTATAGCTCCTTTATCACTTCGCTGCCTCAGTTTGGTACCCTCCGCTACAAACTAGTTTACAGTTCGATAAGCTCTGCCAAAGTGCTTCGCAATTTCAATAGATTTTATATTTTCAGCAAGTAACTTGACTATTTTCATTTTCTCATTAAATGCTAAATCCTTCTCCTTACCCATTTTCAAAATTTAGATCCGTAAATAGAATACTTGCTTATTAAGTCGGAACACAATATTTTACATATTTTTCAATAAAATGAGATAATTATTTTAATTATCAAAATATTTTATCGAAATGAATACCATCAATGCTGCTATATATAGTGATTATTTGCTACAAATTTCATTGAAATCGAGGAAAAACTTTTGAAAAAATTGGAGAAAATGTAATCTGCTTAATAAGTGCAAACGCAGTGTATATAAATAATATTTATGATAAAAATAACCACGAAGGGAAAGGAAAACACAGAATGGTACTCAAGCGCTTTCGTCTAATAACATACATCTTAAGGAACACCTCAGTGTTCCTGAGGATGTTACTAGATGAAAGCGCTTGAGCACCATTCTGTGTTTTCTTTTCCCTTTTTGGTTATTTGCATCACATATATATTATATATACTGTGTATATATATATATATATATATATGAGATATATATGTATACGATATATATATATATATATATATATATATATATATATATATATATATATATATATAGAACGAAGCTTGTGTAGAAGAGTGTTCCGAAAAAGATGAGTTGGGAGAACGAGCAAATGAAAAATGAGGTACCTGCCAGGAATCGAATCCGGGATCATCCAATTGCCGGTCGGATATGTTAACCACTACACCAATGACCCCGATTAGTCAGTACTCGTAATTCTCCTACATACGAGCGGAATCAAATGCCCTGCCCTGTTTGCAGTTAAAATGTATATATGTACGGCATGTGAAGGTGCACCCTCAGGGCATTTGATTCCGCTCGTATGTAGGAGAATTACGAGTACTGACTAATCGGGGTCCTTGGTGTAGTGGTTAACATATCCGACCGGCAATTGGATGATCCCGGGTTCGACTCCTGGGAGGTACCTCATTTTTCATTTGCTCGTTCTCCCTCCTCATCTTGTGCGAAACACTCTTATACACAAGCATCGTTCTTTACATTAATTATACTGTGTGTTCTTGACAGTTAAAATGTGTATATATATATATATATTATATATATATACTGTATATATATATATATATATGTTAACCCCTGCGTCTATGGCCTGGGTTGGTTCGAAGTCGACGGGGGTTCTATTTAGCTGGCAGCAACGAATGTGTTACTTGCAGTAGTTTTCTTCTATATTACTCTCCGTGTTCTTCTATAGTGGCTCGGAGGATTCGGGGAGGCTTACTAAATTCTCTGAAGATTCCTGGATTCTTCTTATAATGTATCGGGGAAGTTTAATGACTAAGTTCTCTGAAGAGAGCAAGGCCCGAAGGAGAAGATAAAGACTATTTCTTACTGTATTTTACTGCTAAAATGTACAGGTAGTGCTCAACCTTTGAATTTACTTCTCAATGAATATGAAAGATTTTTCGTGTGTTTATATACCCGAAAACTGCTACCATCATTATTATTAAATGATGAAAAGGCTACATTATTTTTGCACAATATTTGAAAATAAAGTAAATCTTTTAGCTGTGGTAAAGTTTAAACGAATAAACAAGATATTTGAAGATGAAGCCATATTTTTATCTTAAACCGCGTATTTTCAGATTTGATGCTATCATGATCTGCCAAGTTAACTAAAAGTGGAAACTGAACTATGCATCTTTACACTAAAATATGCATATGAGTAAAAATTAAAGGTTTAAGATTTACAATTAAATGCTTAGGCAAGACATGACTTCATCTTTTATACGAAGAAAGAATGTATACAAAATATGAACATTGCAAAGCTTAAGCAGGATTCATTATTAAGCGAAATCTAAAAAAAATTATTAAGAGATTTTAAATACAAGTCACCAATTATTTGGCAAAGTAGAAAGCAAATCAAAAATTTTATCCAAACTCGCGTTAGGCGATTTTGGTCCTTATGTAAAAATGAATACATACACGTACATACATATGAATATAGGTATTATATAAAGTTAAATATATATGAATATATAGGATTATATAAAAACATGAACCATATAAACATGAATGTTAAAAATGGATACAAGAACTATATAAATGAATAAAAGAATTATTCATGGTTCATTTATATATATATATAAAATATATATATATATAAAGTATATATATACATAATACATATATATATATATATATATATATATATATATATATATATATATATATATATTAGCTGTTTTGGAATTATTAGCTGTAGAACAGCTAATAATTCCAATGCTTTGCTTAACCATATGTATAGATGTAATCATAGCATCAATTGGGAGAGTTCTGAAGCGCCTGTTAAAAACAGATATAATAGAAAGAAATATTGTAGAATCTGCATTTATTAATTTTAAAAACAATTTCAATAACAGTGCGGGAATGTATAAAATTGAAAATATCCTGTTAAAATTCCTTCTGCCTCTCATTACAGTAACTCTTGTTGAGTATGTGCTAATTGCTTTGGTTTCCGCTACGTTGTATATATTTATGGGCTTCTTGCCTTCCCTCTTCATTCCCTGACGAGATGTAGCTCTGAATACATGAAAGGCCTTGGAATCGTTTTCTTTTTCCTTGTGGGTTTGCAGCATTCATTCATTTCATGTTTAATTGTGAATTCATCCCATATATATATATATATATATACACACACAGAGGGTGATCAAATTATAAGAGCAACCCCTTGAAAAACACATTTTCATTATAATATGGTGTTTTTAATTTAAATAATAACCTTTTAAGTATGCAGACAGTATTCCAAATTGTTAACACATGTAGTGTTCTCTACCTGAATAACAGGAACTGGGGATAGGTGTTAATTTGGGGAGGAGGGGGAGGGGAGTATGTGTAAAATGGGTTCAGTAGTGTTTCAGCTGTGAACGTGGAAGTTTGTGTCAAGTGGTCAGATGCGTTAGGTGTATGTTAAGTTAATGATAAGTTATTATATTTAAACCATTGTACGTGGAATATGCACTCATACACCCATATGATATTGTTTCTCAGCAACGTATTGTGATTCTTTTTATTAAATTAGTGTTTCTTTACAGGAATAACTTATATACTGTAGGCTCCCCAACATGGGTAAGAAATGTGATCTATCGCCAAAGAAGAAAAGTAGAATGCTCTCGCTGCTGACTGCAACTGATTATTCTCACAGAAAAATAGCCCGATAACTGAATGTGTCACGTGCGAGCGTTGACAGGATCGCATCAAAAATTAAAGTTGAAAGGGATAATCCAGAGCTGACTCCAAAAAGAAAGGGTAAATGTGGTCGGAAAAGGATAACTACACCTAGAGCCGACAGATGCATTGAAAAGAAACTAGAAAATAATAGGAGAAGCACTACTAACAAACTTAAATTGGAGCTGGAGAAGGAAAACATCAACATTTCGACAATGACCTTAAGAAGGCGTGCCAGGGAATTTGGATTGAGTAGTTGCCGGCCAAGGAAAACGCCAAAATTGACTCCAACAATGATCAAAAAACGCTAAAATTGGGCTAAATATTACTCAAAGTTCACTGTAGATGACTGGAAATCGGTAAGTCACAATATTTTAGTGATCTTGTATGCTTATTTTGAGTAAACTGTATTATTTTGATATTTGTATGACAAGGAACATTTCATTTTGGTTGCAATCACTTCTTTCTCTTTTCATTTGCAGGTGTGTTTCAGTGACGAATCCATATTCCAAGTCATGTCTGATAAATCACGGTACGTTAGGCGACGTGTTGGTGAGGAATATCATCCAGACTGTGTCGTGAGTACGGTTAAACACCCAACATCTGTCATGATATGGGCAGTGATAAACGGTAAAGATACTGGACGAATTTACATTGTTGAGGGTACTATGAGGCAGGACCAATACCGAAAGGTTTTGGAAACAAGACTTATTCTACAGATCGCAGAATGGTTTCCAAATGGTGAGCCATTCCATTTTATGCAAGATTCGGCCCCATGCCACACTGCAAAGTCAGTTAAAAGTTTTCTGGCTGCAAAGAATATTCCTCTCGTGGATTGGCCAGAAAATTCTCAGGATATGAACCCTATCGAAAACCTATGGGAAATAGTAAAGCGTAGACTGAAAGGCGAGGAAATAACAAGTCGAATACAGTTAATAGAACGAATATTGCCGTTTGGAACCGTGATCCTGAGATACAGGCCAGCTGCAAAGCCTGTTTCGAGAGTATGCCTAGATGGGTTGCTGCCTTAATTAAGGCCAAAGGAGGACCCACTAAGTACTAAATGTGTTTAGTATGACTGTAGAGTGTATATAAATATATTCTGAAATAAAATAAGTGTTTATATTAGCCACATTTTACTATTATTAGCATTATCAATAAACTTATGAAAGAAAAACTATTTTTTATGTAGTGGCTCTAATAATTTGATCTCCCTCTGTGTATATAATATATATATATATATCATATATATACATATATATATATATATATATCATATATATATGTTATACGGGACGACGTAATACGAAATATTTATTAAAATTGAAATAATTAGTACGTGCCTTTCTTGAATCTTCTACAAGTGCAGGTGTTCGCCTATATCTTAATGATTGATGCAAGAAGCAACGAAATCTTTTCTAAGCCCTTAAGTAATTGCCCAAACTTGGAAAAACACCAATTATACAAGAGCAGGTGCTCGCCTATGTCTTAATAATTGACGAAAAACATCATTATAATGTTAAGACAATTAGTCTTCCCAATTAAGGACGCTCAGATGCACTTTCGCGACATCTGGTGCTTGTTAATTGCTATATATGTTATTAATTGCCCAGTGAACCTTCCGAGCTAAAATTTCACATCCGTTACGAAACCCTTGAGTGTGGGAATTCCAAATTCGTTTGGCCTCACGGTGACGCTCCGCTCTGACGTATGTGAGAATGGGTTCCTTCCTATAAGAGGAAGGGTTCAGCCATTGAAGGACAGATTCTAGATTTTGAGTAGCTCCAAGCCAGACTTTGAGTAGAGCTCATCTCGCTTTGAGTCTTCGCGGGTAACAGGGTGCAGATTACTCCGTATGCATTAGTTTTGCTTTCTGCGGTTTCTAGAAAGGGCACAAGGGTAGTTGCTTCGAGAAGAAAAACCGTTATTCATTTTATCGCGGGCGACGAGGAGCGAGTTGCCCGTTTGTCATTAACTTGCTTTACAGCGGACCTAGAACGAAGCACAGGGGTTGTTTTCAAGAAGGGGTCCGTCTGACTTGATTTAACGTAACTTACCTCAGGGTGAAGGATAAATTTCACCTACCTAATTTAGGGAGCGAGCTTCGTATCGGAAAATCGATATTGTTGATCTGACTGAAGGAAACGCCAGCAGACTAAGTTCGTTTATCCCTACGTGACCTTAATTGTCATGTCTAAAATTAAGAACCACTCATAAAATTAAACCCGGTGAACTTAATTAAAATACGACCTTGTGAACTCAAAAGTTAAACCATTTACCATAAACTCTCGCCTGTAATCCGCTTATTTCAACTTAATTAAAAGCCTAAAATTAAAGCTGACTCTCAGTTATCCCATCATATTTAAACCTAAATTCGACGAGTGAAAAAGGGGCTAAGGAAGCTCCCGGATCCTGCAATTGACCTGAAGGTCAGCGCACTCTGTGGAAAAGAGTACTTCTATTGTACTTGAGGGTTAAAACTCACCGGGCACCCGCCAACTATAATAGAAGTGGTGTCAGGTGTGGGGTGTAGGTAAGTAATTCCTATCCCCTTTCCTAGACACTCGTCGAAGCACTAGAAGCCGACTGAAGCGTGTATGAGGACTATCTATACGTACAAGAGAAAAAGGAACTTCCACCTAGAATCACAAGGTCTAGAGCGGCTATTTAGGCGGGATTGGTAGCGGGAACAAGACTTCAAGCAACGGGCGAGGACGAGAAAATCGATCTTTCGCCAGAAGACAAAAAAAACAAAGGTAAGCAAACCTGTTTGTATTGCAACCGTTTTAGGGGAGAGGAGGACAATTTTTCTTAGCAGGTAGCACGCCTAAAGTATCCCCTTCAGGATTACAATTTTTCCCACCAAATTTTTGATATTAATAGAATACCTCACGTTCCCTCCTGGCCACCTCCTGAGAGAATTAAAGGCGATCTTGAAAAGGGAAATAGCCCTTTGTTAGCTAACTTGCGTGACAATTTCTTAGAGTTCTGGCCTTTATCGTTAGACAGAGGTGAAATGTCTCTTAGTCAGGGCTGTAGGCAGGCTAGCTTAGGAAGCCGAGAAGCGGCTGGTAGGCGCAGCCCGTCACCCCCAGATTCACCTCCTACTATTCTTCATAGAATGCCAGATACTCCCGCTATTCCCCATAGAATACCGGCCACTAGGTTATTTCAATATCCTCCGTCTCCGGAGGAAGACGATTTTTCCCTTGATGAAGAAAAGAAGCTGCGTAACGCAGCCCGAAATGTGTCCCATATTTTGTGGGACATATGCGGAATATTTAATTGCAGTAGCATAAGGTGTAGTTCGAAGTTATGTGTCCTTTCAGGACTTCGTCTTCGAAATCGCGCGGTTAATCCCCGAACGAGGACGAAATTCCGACAGGATGTGGATAGCGCTCGCAATTAGGTGTTCCGTCCCACCTAGTCGATTGGTGCTGGTCGGATTCGAGGAAAAAGTTAAAACATGGAAGGAGGTTTTGGATGTTTGTTCTAACCTCTATTGTCAAAATAGGAGAGACGAAATTACTAATAGGTTAATGAATATAGAAAGAGAATGCCGACGGCCGGACGAGTCATTCACGTCCTTTGCGTATAGAGTACAATGGGAAGTAGAAGGGCTAAAGAGAGACGCAGGAGACATGGTGCAAAATATAGACGTCCCGTTTGTCTTAAAGTAATTCTAAATTCAATACCTCGTAAACTCTGGAATAAATACGGAGATCAAACCGAGGAAATACAAAAAAATTAAACGCATTAGGTGCGATGATCGAATTGTCTCTGAACCAATCACTATCTTTAATCCTGTGAATTATTCAAATTCGAATCTGGAACCTATGTCATCACCAAATACCTCCTATTATCATAATCAAAACCAGAATTATTTACTAAATCAACCTACTTATTCCCCTTACCCAAGTGTGTCCCCTTATGTGGAGCAAAACCCTTATACAGCAAACGTCCCTTTACACGCTCCTCCAAGGCAAATACACTATGACAGTGCATCACCATATGACCTATCACCCCATCCTAATCCCTCTATGCGAACTGATGTAACAAGTGTGAATGCAGTGCAGGCGCGAGAGCAAGCGTATAATCCGCGATGTTATATATGCGAAGGGACTGGACATAAGGCAAAGTTCTGTCCGATGACTGAAAGAGTGAAAGCTTTAGAAATGGACAGAAATGAAGCGCGAGAGCGTGTAAGAGAAGGAGAGCGACGGTACGCGTCACCTTCACGGCAAAACGGCAACAGGGAAAGGGAAACAGGTTAGGAGGACCGACGACGGTACTCGTCGCCGTATCGGCAAAATGAATACCGAGGAAGGCGAGAGACAGCAAGAGAAAGTTATTACCAAAGGCGTCACGACTATCCTGAAGATCGAGGATGGAGAAGAGAAAGTTTTTCTCGTTACAGGGAAAACCGGAACGAAAGGTCACCATCACCATACGAGCCCCGACGAGAATTGAGAGGAAGTGATTATTTTCATTACAGGGAAAGCCGAAACGAAAGATCACCTTCACCATATGAACGTCGAAGAGAGAGCTGGGGTGGACAGGATTACCTACCATGCGACCGGAGAGATCGATCCTCTTCGCCGTACTCGAATCAAAGAAGTTATCACCCCCGGGACACTCCCGATGGAGGATACCGAAACCAGGAAGACCGAGGACGACCGCCGACAAGGAATTGGGAACGTCGCCGAAATAGCTCCCCCTCGCCAAAAAGAACGAACTCCCCACAAACTAGAGACAAACCCCCTCGAAAAGTTTTTCTTTAAGGAAACTGAAGGATCAACGAACCATCAATGACTAGAAGACCCGAGAAGTAAAAATAATCCCGTAAAAGAAGAAAGAGAGAAAAATGCTGTAAATGAACTTGAGAAAATGAACAAGGAGAAAGAAAGTACGAGCGAAATAAATTTATATAACTTGAGTATGAATGAAAGTGAAAACGAGGCGAAAGAGTGCCGCGCAACCTTGAGAGTAAAATCTGAGGACGAACAACAAGCGAATGAAAGAAATCTTAGAAGTGCCTCGAATGCAGAAATAAATGAAAGGAGTGATTCGATATTAAAAAATGAGAGTAGGAATAGAGCGTGCGAAAGAGAAATGAATGAAAATATAAATAACGTTCAAAGAGAACGAAATTGCGTAGATGAAGCATATAAATTAAACGCAGGTGAAAATAAATTTAAAGAGAGAAATTGCGTAAATGACATTTTAAACTAAGCGTGTGTGAAAATAAATTAAAAAGGGATTCTCATATAGTATGTGGGAACGGAAGCATGGATAAAAGTACGGGTGTCGTACTAACGGAAAGCTATCGTGTGAATGGAGTATACGACATGAGTGCATGAGAAATAAAAAATAATGCAAATGCCACATTAAATTTTCGTGAGAACGGAAAAAGAATTAAGATCCCAGAGAGCGTGCATGACGTATTAACTTTTCATGGGAACGGAAAAAGAAATGAAATCTCAAGGAAAACGCAAATCAGAGTTAAAGTTGTGTAAGTGAATCACGACACGCGAGCTCAAAGTAATAATAAAATTAACCAAATTGAAAAATTTAATTCAAAGGTCAATTTACCATGCCCAAAAATGGGAAAGAACCAAGTACAAGAAATAAGCCTGGAATAAACCTGTAGTAAGGAGGCGAAACGCAAACAGGAATATCCCCTCCCTGAAATAAATGTAGCGAAAGATTACCTGATTGAGGAGCAATCCCCTCCTCAATTGACCCACTGTACGCAAATAGTTCACTGCCCGGTCATTCAGGAAATAAATGAGGAAAATTCAAACAAAACGACCATAAATATGAAGGAAAACGAATTGGTTGTTCAGATGTTTCATGCAAATAGTGTGTGAGTGGAGGAAGAGAAATTAAATTTCGATGTGGTGGAAAGAACCTCTCCTCCACGAATCGTCTTACCGGAGATTTATCTGAACAAAGAAAAATCGAAAAAGACATTAGATGATGTAAAGACCCTGATCAACCAGGAAGAAGGGATTATAAACACCATCCGAAAGGAAGATAATGAAAGAAGACATCATACAAAAATTAGATATAAGAAGTTGAGGAAAGAACCGGAAAGATACAGAAATAGATTTAATGACACGCAGTGCTTATGGAGACACACGAGACCGCCAGACTGATTTTGTCAATAAATGACTTCTGTCCATAAATTATCACTATGGCGCTTGGCATTAAGAAGAATAAATCGTTTAACAAAAATGAAAGGTTCGCTAAATAAAAGTTTTTCGCGTTTTTGCTTGGCACTAAAATTAATTATGCAAATATAAAATTTTACTAAATAAAAGATGCTTTTCTTGCTTTCATAATTACATAAACCAAAGGATAAAATAGGAGTTTAAATTTGTAATATTAAGCAGAGAGCAGAATGAAAAGACGCATCCAATTAAAAAACGAAGATAACACTACTTAACGTATAAAAAAATAACCAAACTTCAAATATACCTATTCACGAAATGCAAATAGGCACTTTTAGCATATAGGCTTTGAAATTGTAGGCATGCAAATAGGCACTTTGAAATATGAGCTTTAAAAATGTAGGCTTTTTACAAAAGAGAATAGGCGATAATCTATAAATTTCCCAAATGAGTTTTATGTTAAAAATTGTAGGATTGTGTCTAACGAGAGAAACCGTGATAAGAAGTTGTCACACGAGACTGGATGTAAGATAAGAAGCTTCGACCCAAAGGGAAATGAACTAACGTTACGAGTAAACTTATTTTTGCCATTCTGATTAGTTATACAGGGTGTACATAAAGTCAGGATCTATTTTTGTGAAGCAGTTGGAAATTATATGGAATTCAATCATAAAATGATAAAGTGGTAACATTTATTAAATAATTAAGAGTAGGATTCGACGTGACGCCCATCAGTATTCCTGCACAGCTCAAATCGTTCCGCAGCATTTCTAAACACATTCTGGAGCATTTGCGGGGGTTATGTTATCTGCAGCAGTTCGTATACCTGTACGTAAGTTTTCAAGACTCGTAATCTTCGTCTGATAGACGTGCGATTTGATAAAGCCCCATGCAAAGAAATCTAAAGGGGTTAAACCTGGTGATCTCGCTGGCCAAGGTCTGTTGCTTCCGCGTCCGATCCAGCGATTTTGAAAAATCCATTTAGATAATCCTGAACAATTTTGGCATAGTGACAAGGAGCACCATCATGTTGATAGACGACGGTACTAACAATCCTATCCCGTCGTCTGTCAACATGATGGTGCTCCTTGTCACTATGCCAAAATTGTTCAGGATTATCTAAATGGAAGTTTTCCAAATCACTGGATCGGACGCGGAAGCAACAGACCTTGGCCAGCGAGATCACCAGATTTAACCCCTTTAGATTTCTTTGCATGGGGCTTTATCAAATCGCACGTCTATCAGACGAAGATTACGAGTCTTGAAAACTTACGTACATGTATACGAACTGCTGCAGATAACATAACCCCGCAAATGCTCCAGAATGTGTTTAGAAATGCTGCGGAACGATTTGAGCTGTGCAGGAATACTGATGGGCGTCACGTCGAATCCTACTCTTAATTATTTAATAAATGTTACCACTTTATCATTTCATGATTGAATTCCATATAATTTCCAAGTGCTTCACAAAAATAGATCCTGACTTCATGTACACCCTGTATTTATATAAATTTATATTATTGTTTAGTTTTATTTTAGACTTTAGTCATAGGATGGAGAATTATTCAATTAGTTCATTTTGAACTGTGGATAGAAATACGTGAGGGATAGTGAGAAATAAATAATTTAATAATTTCGGTAAATGATTTAATAAAAATAGTAATTTAGTAATTCAATTTAATACTTTAATAATAAAAAGAATTTACTAATTTAATTCCTGTTAAAAATAGTTGATAAATTCATTTTTACTCAGTTTTACTAAATTCTTTTCATTAAAGAAAAGTAATAAATAAATAAATTAAATAAATAAATAAATTTCTCAACGACTCCTGCTGAGGGAAAGGGTCACCCTGCTCTTATCACTGAGCGCAAGTTCAGACATGGGAGCGAACCTTTCCAACAACGAAGCTTTGTACTAATCAGTCTACAACGTCCATCTACACCACGTCCTAAATTTACATTTCCAAATGCCTGTAGAATTTAAAATTTGTTCGTCTATCCAGTATGAAGTAGGTGATGGAGTACGACCACCATTGAAAGATCTACCTATTAACGTTATCGCCAATCGGAGCGACGTGAAACCTGGTCGGAAAAGAGAACCATACGGAAGACCCCCGGAATACAATCCAAAGAGATCCTCCGAAAATGAAGTTAACATTCTGCCGAATTAATCGACCTAAATAAAATATAATTTCTTTATCACTCGTAACATTTAAATAAAAATTAGTTAACCATACTACAAGCCTAGATTAAGAGTGTGCAAATTTGCGTGTTAAAATTGGAAAGTACAAAAGTGCTCTTCACGTGTTTAAAATTAGTGCGTAAAGTAAGGTAGAATGAAAATAAAATGCGACGCCATAGTGTAAAGATAAAATTAGTGAAGAATTTACAAATCAATTTAAAATAATGTAACTTAGTGTAAACTTCTATCCTATAATTTAATACGTTCAATTAATCCCCTGAAAACGTTTATAATTCATATCTACATACCACTCTCACTATGCATTTCTCTTCATGCCTATTTTTCTTTCTCTTCATTGAAGTAGTATATAAAAGTTATACTTTTCAAAATATCAATTTTCTATGAATAAGCCAGGACATGGCGTCATAATTGTTGATACAAGATGTTTTTCACTTAAATATGTTTAAAACTATAATTATTTCCTAATGACTGAACTCTAAGTACTCGTGAATATTAAACTGAAACTTCCAAATGTCATGCTTCTCATTATCGAAAAACATTATGCAATGTTCCATTACATAAAACCCTTTAGTATAAAATTACTCGGTGTAACGTAAAGCCTTAATCTTTTATATACACTTAATCGGTGAAATATTTCGCGAAACTTTCGATGAAAATGAAATAAAATTAGTTATCCGTAAAAAATTACACCAACCCTCATAAAAGGAGGAGAAATTGATATAGAAAAGCCAATGTAAATTCACTTAATAATTATCTTTAAATTTACTTAATAATGCAAAAGTGAAAATTAAACTTTTTCTAAAATCCTTCAAAGATCTATGAAAAAATTTAACACCCGGAAAACACACCCTCTAAACTGTTGTTGATTCTATTTTTGAGGGGTTCTTATTACAAAGGACCCTTAAAAAAACTGTTATGAACCGAAATATAATCTTAATCTTTGTGTTTCTCTTCTCAACTATTCTTTTTTATAAACTTTAAGTATTAGTATTAAATTTTGGGATGAAGTAAAGATAAGCACGCCCAGCCTTCTTTAACTAGCCTTATAAGGCTAACTAACGAAAATATCACGACCTAACCTAACCAATCGTTAAGTCAACTGTACGCTCTTGACGATTGGTTAGGTTAGGTCGTGATATTTTCGTTAGTTAGCCTTATAAGGCTAATTAAAGAAGGCTGGGGGTGCTTATCTTTACTTGGTCCAAATTTTGTTTCATGTGTTATAAAGTAAACCCCGAACTAATGGTATAAAATATTTTAATGTTCCCTCAAATTGTTTGGAATATCTTAATATTTCATCAAGAAAACCAGAGACAGTTGTTCGAAAAAAAGGTAATTGTATAAGATATACTTTGACTACGTACTTATTTTCCAACTTCTTGCTTTCCTGTGTGTGCTAACAGGACACTATTTTCTTTTATTTAATTCTCTATCAAAAAGAATCAGTTTCACAAAGACTCTTCTACCAACAATTAATTAAATAAGTTAGTCCTTAGTAGAAGTAAATCTTCTCTTTCTATTATTAAACCTTGATGGGACGAAGATATTCTTCCAGAAATTATCTTCCCCTATCATTCACTAACTGTAATCCTTTTAGACTATCCAAAATAAATGAAGAGGCTTATCCTCTCTAATTACAGATGAACTCACTGCGGTGTATTCAACGTAGGTAGCTATTAAAAGATCCTGTGAGTGTGCGAAACCCACCGCAAATTTTTGAAAGGACTTAAGAGTCCTCATAAAACATTCACTATCCTACAGAGCAGTAAATTATCCTCTTTTTGTCCTTTTAGCACCTTATTTTAATTTACCTTACTAATATGAATTTCTTTTCCCCACTATTCTTCTTTTATAAAAATGGCTGTGACCAATTTTAAATTTAAAATATGATGATATTCAAACTTTCTTCAGGACAGTGTGCCTCACCAAATGTTTTCTATAAATCAGAACGGAAATTCTTTAGTTACCCGTGCCTTTTATTACATAAACTTGAAATAGATTCTGAAACCAGAATTACGTTGACAACCTATGAGAAATTAGTTTTCATTTCTTCAAGTTATAAATCAGATAAGGTTATATATCAAGTTTTGTAAACCTGCCTAGTTTCCAATTCCTTATAAAAATCACAGCTAAACTTATTTGTATTGTATTGTAACCTTGTTTCTCACCCACCATTTGGCAGTGATGTTGATTATGTATTTTGTCATGTAATGATGAGATACAAATTTTTTAATGAACCGCCGGGTTCTGAAAATTCTTAATATATCCCCCCAAATTTGACAACGTAATGTACCCTCTTCTAATGTTTAAAGGTACCCACTAACACGTCCGAGAGAGTTTGGATTATATCCTTTTATTTTTATTTTCGAGGTGTTTTCGTCATCTAACCATTTATGTATTACGTATGGAATTTCCTATACTTTTTTATATGTGTAAACCCAGGAACCACGATATATTTTGGTCTTTGTCACTGAATTCAGAGAAAATGTAAAATGGGAGAATGCGAATTGTTAAATAAGCTCGTTTCCCGTAACACCATTTTAGTTACCCCTCCTAGCAACCGATTTCACTAAATCCCATTTTCGGAACTAATAAATCACATTAATATTAATTAAAATGATTCTCTTCTATTATTCCAAATACATCATTTCTTTAATATAATTTCAATAATTGCTGATAAATAAAGAAGTAACAGATAAAGATCCCTCGTATCACATTGAATTAGCCCAAAGGTTTTCACATACCATTTTTCCGGGCCAAATGTCCCTACATAATTTTCAATCTTCCCCTCTATATAACGTTTAGAGATCCTACCATCGTGCCATAATTTCTAAATTTCACAATACATTAAATATACCTCTCAAATTTTTGAGTTACACCTTTCCTTCATTTTACAACAATGAAGGAGAATGTGTAGAGAGAAAACTCCTATTTAAATCACTTGATGTTTTTATATTATCGCAATTTTGATTCTATTAATGTTTTTGATTTTAAACAGCTAATTTTTAATTTTTATGTTAATCTATAATCGTATAATTAATCTTTATGTTATTGCTATTTTAAATTTATGTATCGGTTTTCAGTTTAAAGTAAGTCGATTTTTTATTAATCTATATAATGGGTGATTAACTCTAAATTCGTTATTTTGTTTTTATGATATTTAATTTATATAATAAATCTGAATTTAAATTGTTCAACGACCCGTGTTATGGTCGTACTTGTTTTATCTTGATCTATCGTATTTATTAACTTTTCATTTACATTTATTCTGGTTAACATGAAATTTAATTTTAGAATAAATTTGAATTTACATTTCATTGGAGATCCATGTTAAAATCGTAACCGATTCATTAGTAAATTTAGTAATCTTGATTTACTGTATGTACTGAACTTTAATTTTTATAAATTTGAATTTGAATTTGAATTTGAATTTTTAGATGAATTTGCCTTGTTCCGATTTATTTTACAGTTCACCTTAAATAACGTAAATAAAGCACTTAGCGCATATTCGATAATTACAGTTGTTTTCGTCTGCTGCAGCAATTCTAAAATGAGGATATATGACGTCACTCGAGTAAACGTCCAGTGTGAACTAAGATCGCGTCAATATAAATTCTCTATTTCGAAGCTAACTAATGATTCAATCAGTAAATTTAAGTCAATATAAAATTCCTTCCCTCGAGGAAGATCTGTCAAATACCTAATGACCTGAATCGTTGATTTAGATTTTGGGGAAAATAACAACGAAATTAAGTGCGCTATGCGCACATTTACAAGCAATTTCAATTTGTGAAGCTTCACTCCTGCAAGTAAGAATTTTTATAAAACTTTGATGTGACCTCATAGTTTATATTAAGAATTCGCGTGTTTTTCACGACTTTCGCGATACAGTTTTCCGATGAGAGGCAAAGCCCTTAAGTTTTTTTTCTTTGTTTTATTAAAGAAAGGACTAAATGTTATACTGGACGACCGTCATACGAAATATTAATTAAAATTGAAATAATTAGTACGTTCCTTTCTTGAATCTTTTAAAAGTGCAGGTGTTCGCTTATATCTTAATGATTGATGCAAGAAGCAACGAAATCTTTTCTGAGCCATTAAGTAATTACCCAAACTTGGAAAAACACTAATTATACAAGAGTAGGTGCTCGCCTATATCTTAATAATTGACGAAAAACATCATTATAATGTTAAGACAATTAGTCTTCCCAATTAAAGACGCTCAGACGCACTTTCGCGACATCTGGCGGTTGTTAATTGCTATATATGTTATTAATTACCCAGTGAACGTTCCGAGCTAAACTCTCACATCCGTTACGAAACCCTTGACTGTGGGAATTTCAAATTCGTTTGGTCTCACGGTGACGCGCCGCTCTGACGTATGTGAGAATGGGTTCCTTCCTATCTAAGGAAGGGTTCAGCCATTGAAGGAGAGACTCTAGATTTTGAGTAGAGCCAAACCAGACTTTGGGTAGAGCTCATCTCGCTTTGAGTCTCCGTGGGTAACAGGGTGCAGAGTACCCCGTATGCATTAGTTTTGCTTCCTGCGGTTTTTAGAAAGGGCACAAGGGTAGTTGCTTCGAGAAGAAAAACCGTTATTCATTTTATCGCGGGCGACGAGGAGCGAGTTGCCCGTTTGTCATTAACTTGCTTTACAGCGGACCTAGAACGAAGCACAGGGGTTGTTTTGAAGAAGGGGTCCGTCTGACTTGATTTAACGTAACTTACCTCAGGGTGAAGGGTAAATTTCACATACCTAATATAGGGAGCGAGCTTCGTATCGGAAAATCGATATTGTTGATTTGACTGAAGGAAACGCCAGCAGACTAAGTTCGTTTATCCCTACGTGACCTTAATTGTCACGTCTAAAATTAAGAACAACTCATAAAATTAAACCCGGTGAACTTAATTAAAATACGACCCTGTGAACTCAAAAGTTAACCATTTACCATAAACTCTCTCCTGTAATCCGCTTATTTCAACTTAATTAAAAGCCTAAAATTAAAGCTGACTCTCAGTTATCCCATCATATTTAAACCTAAATTCGACGAGTGAAAAAGGGGCTAAGGAAGCTCCCGGATCCCGAAAGTGACCTGAAGGTCAGCGCACTCTGTGGAAAAGAGTATTCTCTTGTACTTGAGGGTTAAAACTCAACGGGTAACACCTCCAAGTATAATATATATATATATATATATATATATATATATATATATATATATGTATGATATATACGTGTACTGTATATATTTATATATATATATATATCTATATATATATATATATATTGTTACTTGGTGAAGGAGAGGATTGCTCTCTGATCTCCTCCTGCCCTCGTATCCAGCCACACATGGCTGGTCAGGGACTTTGCACAAGAATCTGTCCAGCTGGTTCTTGAAGTTATTCAGGTCGGTGTGCTGGAGATTCCTCACTTCTTTTGGAAGAACATTGAAAAGCTTTGGGCCCCTTATTCTGAAGGTATTTTCCATCCTCTTTTTCATGGCTCCTTGTCCCACCGCAGTTGGGACCGTACAAAATCTGCCTCTTCGCTAATTCCAGTTTGTTTCTATTTCATTTCTGAGGTTAGGGACAGAGCCCTCAAGTATTTTCCATATGTATATTATTGTGTACCGCTTGCGCCTTCTTTCAAGAGAGTAGAGTTCCAGGGATTCTAAAGTGTGGTTTGGTGTTATCTGTTTGGCCTGCGGAGTTTTGTACCCTTTTTTCTGTAGCTCTCTGTTATTACCATATCTTAGAAATTGGAATTTTTCTTTGTTGAACTTCATATTGTTGTCTTTTGCCCACTGGAATAATGTTTGAATGTCGTTTTGTATTTTTTTATGTCATCTTCGTTCAATATTTCCTTACATATCTTTGTGTGATCTGCGAAGCATGATACAATACTGTCCTTAATATCTGCATCACTATCTACAATCATTATTATGAACAGCAAGGGAGCTAATAATGTCCCTTGTGGAAGAGAGCTCACGACTTCCGAGACTTCGGATTTAACTCCGTTTACCACCACTCTTTGCGTTCTTTGCGTCAAGAAATTAAATATCCACCTTCCTAACTTTCCAGTAATACCTGCATCCTTAAGTTTGTGTGCTATGATTCCATGGTCACATTTATCGAAGGCTTTAGCAAAGTCAGTACATATTACATCAATGTTTTGTCCTCGACACAATGATCCTAATATTTTCTCCTGGTGGGCTAGTAGCTGTGACAGGCATGATCTACCCGCCCTGAAGCCATGTTGATTTGGGATGTATAAGTCTTTTTCTTGTAGGTAGTAGGTAGTTTTGCCTCTAATTATGCGTTCAAAACACTTTATAAGGTGTGAGGTGAGAGCCACTGGCCGATAATTTTTGGGCATTGATATGTTACCCCTGCGTTCTTTCAGGGGAGTGGAATTTGTTCCGTGTCGAGTGATTTCCTCCATAGTAAGTATAGCGGTTTTGCAATAATGTCTTTGCATTTCTTCAGAAATGTGGCACTCCATGTGTCTGGCCCTGTCGCTGAATTGTCTCGCATCTGTGATAAGGCTGTAATTACATCTCCTTCCGTGAACTCGAAGTCCATTAATAGGTCTGTGCCCGGATTTGTTCTTGGTTGATCTGTATCAATGTCGAAAAACTCGTCTGGGTTTTCCACTTCCATCTCGGACTTAGGGGTGCAAAACACGGATTTAAATTGTTCCCTAAGAAGTTTACTTATTTCTTTCGGGTCATATTCACCCTCTCCGTCTCTCAACGGTCCAATACTCTCACTACACTGCATTTTCCTTTTCGCAAAAGTGTAGAAGTATTTTGGGTTATTTTTTGTTTTCTGCTACCTTGTTTTCCTCCTCGTTTGTCTTATGTATGAATATTTGCTTATATATATATATATATATATATATATATATATATATATGCATATATATATATATATATATACATATATATATATATATATGATATGTATATATATATATATATATGTATAGAAACGACGTAAGTATAGAGGAGTGTTCTGCACACGAGGAAGAGAAATAACGAACAAATGAAAATGAGGTGACCGCCCGGGAATCGAACCCAGGATCTTCCGATTGCCGATCAATATGCTACCACTACACCGGCAATCGGAAGATCCTGGGTTCGATTCCCGGGCGGTCACCTCATTTTTCATTTGTTCGTTATTTCTCTTCCTCGTGTGCAGAACACTCCTCTATACTTACGTCGTTTCTATACATTAATATACTGCCTGGTCATTGCAGTTATATATATATATATATATATATATATATATATATATATATATTATACATTATAACTGCAAACACGCAGTATAATTAACGTAAAGAACGACGCTTTGTATAGGAGAATATTCCGCGCAAGATGAGAGCGAAAGAACGAAACAAATGAAAAAAATGAGGTAACCACCCGGGAATCGATCCCTGTTACCTCATTTTTTCATTTGTTTCGTTTTTTCGTGCTCATCTTGCGCGGAATATTCTCTTATACAAAGCGTCGTTCTTTACGTTAATTATACTGCGTGTTTGCAGTTATAATGTATATAATGTTACGGCATGCGGGAGGTGCCCCTTTGGGGCATTGGTTTCTGCGCGTATTTAGAGGAATTACGACATTTGTTTGAGTGAGGCCGGTGGTGTAATGGTTATCATATCTGACCGGCAATCGGAAGATCCCGGGTTCGATTCCCGGGGGGTTACCTCTTTTTTCATTTATTTCGTTCTTTCGCTCTCATCTTGCGCGGAATATTCTCCTATACAAAGCGTCGTTCTTTACGTTAATTATACTGCGTGTTTGCAGTTATAATGTATATAATGTTACGGCATGCGGGAGGTGCCCCTTTGGGGCATTGGTTTCTGCGCGTTATGTAGAGGAATTACGACATTTGTTTGAGTGAGGCCCGTCGTGTAATGGTTACCACATCTGACCGGCAATCGGAAGATCCCGGGTTCGATTACCGGGTGGTTACCTCATTTTTTCATTTGTTTCGTTCTTTCGCTCTCATCTTGCGCGGGATATTCTCCTATACAAAGCGTCGTTCTTTACGTTAATTATACTGCGTGTTTGCAGTTATAATGTATATAATGTTACGGCATGCGGGAGGTGCCCCTTTGGGGCATTGGTTTCTGCGCGTATGTAGAGGAATTACGACATTTGTTTGAGTGAGGCCCGTGGTGTAATGGTTATCATATCTGACCGGCAATCAGAAGATCCCGGGTTCGATTCCGGGTGGTTACCTTATTTTTTCATTTGTTTCGTTCTTTCGCTCTCATCTTGCGCGGAATATTCTCCTATACAAAGCGTCGTTCTTTACGTTGATATATATATATATATATATATTATATATATATATATATATATATATATATATCTTTAAATATATATATCAATATATATATATATATATATATATATATATATATATATATATATATATATATATATCTTTAAATATATATATCATATATATAATATATATATATATATATATATATATATATATATATATCTTTAAATATATATAATATATATATATATATATATATATATATATATATATATATATATATATATATAATATATATTTGATACACACAGACCGTGCATAGAAAAAGGAAGTCTTCTGGATAATTAAATCCACTAGTCCGAATAAGTAATAGTAAATGAAAAATACATAGTTTTTCTTTTTCAAAAAAAAAAAACTATGGAATTTTTCATTTACCATTAGTTATTCGGACTATAGTGGACTTAATTATCCCAGAAGAGTTCCTTGTTCCATGCACGGTCTGTGTGTATCATAAAAAACCTCAGAGGAACATTGTGAGTTCATCCCCATATATATATATATATATATATATATATATATATATATATATATATATATATATATATACAGGGTGTCCCATTAGTCCGGCATCATAGGAAAAATAATAAAAAAAGGCAAAACAAAAGCTTTTATTTACAGAACGTGCTCAATATGTCTATCATTGTTTTCAATACACAAATTCAGACGTGATACCCAGTCAGCAAGCACACGGTGAATGATGTCACGAGTAATGGTGTTACATACCCGAATAATGCGCTGCCGCAAATGTTCAACACTCCTAATTTTCTCTGCGTATATCAGCACTTCCAAGTGGCCCCAGAGATAAAAATCTAGTGGCGTGAGATCCGGGCTTCTAGCTGGCAATTCCACAGTCCCTCGACATCCTATCCAATGACCAGGGAATTGTTGGTACAGGTATTCCCTTACTTGGGTGCTGTAATGTGCAGATGCGCCGTCTTGCTGGAACCATGTTGGGAAATTTCCTTCTTCGTTCAAGACACTGGGAAATGCTTCTTCCTTGAGCATACGTAGGTAGGTGCCTCCAGTGATATGTTCATCGAAAAAGAGGGGGCCTATGATGCGATCCTTCCAAATGCCACACCATACCATCACCCGAGATGCACCTTGTTCCTTTTAAGAGGTATACCAATGAGGGTTGTTTTGAGACCAGTAGCGGGTGTTCTGTCGATTTACCTCATCATTTCCATAAAAAACAGCCTCGTCACTGAACAGAATGGTGGACGGGAAATTGGCATCCAGATGATATTGTTCCGTAGCCCATTCACCAAATTCCATCCACCGGTCGGGATCATCTTCGCTTAATTTCTGTAGCATCTGAAGTTTATATGGATGCCATTTGTGAGCCTGAAGAATGCGATGGATGCTATTTTTCGACATTCCTCTCTCGGCAGACATTCGCCGAAGAGACTTATTGGGACTTCTGTTAAAATAAGCCAGGATAGCAGTCGCTGTATCATCGTCAGTGGACCTCCTTGAAGGTACACTGCGTGGTTTATCTTCTATGGATCCTGTTTCCTTAAACTTTGCAACAAGTCTGCTAACACAACTCTGTGTTATTGGCTCGCGGTCTGGATGCAGTCTGTTAAATTCCTATGAGTAGAATTATCTGGATTCGTTCTTCCTTGCTCACAGATATTATGGCCTGTAGAAAGAGAAAAATATGAATTATGGTTCGTAGAAATAGAAAAATATGAATTTCTCCTATGATGCCGGACTTATGGGACACCCTCTATATATCTTTAATTGCTTGTAAACTCTATGATTTAATTGCGATAAATGAATCGTGGCTTAGCACTGAAACACGTGACTTTGTAGGGGAGTATCAAATTAGAGGTTATAGACTTTTTATTAAAAACAGAATAGGTAAGCGAGGAGGCGGTGTTATGTCGTATATCAAAGATAATATTGCGAACTTTATAGAAGTAAAGCACACAATTCTAGAACCGATAGATTCGACTATAGCAGAACTTAATTTGAACGATTTCAAACTTGTTGTTGCGGTTATATATAGGCCGCCCAATCAAACAGCTGATAAGGACAAACAGTTATATCGTGAACTAAAGAGAATAATAGGCAGTGAGCAGGCTTTAGTTATGGGTGACTTTAATTGCGCCAATGTGAATTACGATAGAATGCAGGGAGACGCAGAAGGTAATCGTTTAGTAAATTTTCTCGAGGATAGCTCTCTTATTCAAAAGGTTGGGGAACCTACGAGGTTGGACCGTATTTTAGATTTAGTAAGAACTATGGATGATAGGCTAATCACGGATCTTCAAGAAGTAGAACCGTTAAGCAATAGCGATCACAATATGGTAGAGTTTGTCCTCTCAGTAAGTCACTCGAAACCAGCTAACTCGACTAAAATTTCTAACTTCCATTGTCACACGTTAATTGGGAAAACGTAATGGGGATCTCCAACGCAAAACTAATGTGGGAATCGTTTGAAACAGTATTTAGGACTATAAATGACTCCGATCAGAAATGTGTACCGTACAAAATTAAGCGTGCGAAAGTAAACAACAAGCCCTTGTAGTTTACTTCTAGAGTAGGAGATATTATAAAGAGTAGAGATAGGGCTTATAGGCTACATAAGTGCGATAAAGACAATTTGTGGCTACGAAACAACTACATATTTCTAAGGCGTGAAACGAAAAGTGTAATAAGAGTCCAAGCGCGAATTTGAAATCTCCATAGCTCGTGACGGTAAAGAAAACCCCAAGCGATTCTTTCAATACGTCAACAATAGAAATCCAGTAAAAAGTGTCTTGGGGCCGTTGAAAAATGTAAATGGAGATCTGGTTTCTGAAAACAAGTAAATGGCTACAGTGCTAAACGAATTTTTTACGTCAGTTTTTACTATAGAAGATGTAACGAATATCCCTACGGTCATAGACATAATACCTTTTAATAAAGGTAATATTTTGGATAATATTATGGTTAGTGATGGGTAGGTAATGCGCTATATTGATAAAATGAAGAGGCGTAAATCACCGGGGCCGGATTCCATATATCCCATACAACTAAAAAATTAAAAAAAGCATTGTTGTGCCGCTAACAAAGATTTTTAATGCGTCTATTTATGAGGGGTGCGTACCAGATAATTTCAAGCTACCATATGTAGCACCTATCTTTAAGACAGGCGATAATGTTGCGGGGGGAAATTATAGGCCAATCAGTTTAACGTCTTTTGTAGGTAAGCTACTGGAATCAATAATTAGGGATCGTATAGTCGAACACTTAGAATTGCATAACTTGGTTAGAAATACGCAGCTCGGTTTTAGTCGAAACAAATCTTGCTTAACTAATCTTTTAAAATTTTTTCAAAGTGTGGTTGAAGTTTACAATAGTCATCGAGCGGTTGATGTAGTGTAATTATATTTTCAAAAAGCCTTTGACACGGTACCACACAAAAGACTCATTGGAAAAACTAAGGCTCATGGAATCAGGGGTGTAGTAATAAATTGGCTAGAAGTGTGGTTGCGAGGTAGGAAACAGAGGGTGGTCGTTGATGGAGCGGAGTCGTATTGGGCTATTGTGGCGAACTGCATTCCTCAGGGTTCTGTATTGGGCCCCTTGCTTTCTCTTATATATATTAACGATTTAGATGTCGGCCTAGTCAGTACAGTTTCAAAGTTTGCGGATGACACGAAGTTGGGTGGTAGGGCGATTACTGACGAAGATAGAGGTAAAATCCAGGAAGATCTAAATAAAATTGTTGATTGTTCAGTCACATGGCAAATGAGATTTAACGTCGATTAGTGCAAAATTTTACATATAGGTTCGCGTAACAGTAATTTTGCGTATAGTATGTCAGGGAAGGAGTTAGCAAGCGTAGAGCAGGAAAAAGATTTAGGAGTGATAGTCACTGGAGATTTAAAAGTAGCGAAACAAAGTACAGCAGCGGTCGATAAAGCGAACAAAGTGCTAGGTTTTATAGCTCGGAATTTTGAGTACAAATCGCGCGATATTATTGTTCCTCTTTATAAACCATTAGTTAGACCCCATTTGGAGTACGCGATCCAAATTTGGAATCCGTATATGCGAAAAGATATAGACAAAAATCGAAAGAGTACAAAGGCGAGCAACTAAGATGATCCCGTCACTTAGGTCAAAGTCG